>PVKV010002751.1:0-160336 GCA_004027835.1 Alouatta palliata | reverse complement strand
AACAGCCGCGCCGGCCAAACCAGCCGCGCCGGCCAAACCAGGTGCGCTGGCGACCCGTGGGGCTCCTCCCCCTGGGAATCTCCTGGTCTGTGGGCAATAAAAATCCGTCTGGGAATGTGGTGTCCACTCACCCTCCACGCTTTCACTGGGAGCTGCAATCCTCAGCTGCTCCTAATCGGCCATCTTGGATCTCTCTCCCGTGAAACCCCATCTCTACTCAAAATTCAAAATTTGCCGGGTGTGGTGGTGCATGCCGTGGCGTGGACCTGGACCAGCTGCTGGACACGTCCTACGAGCAGCTGTACAGTGCGCGCCAGCAGCGGCGGCTGAACCTCGGCCTTCCAATCTTTTTAAAATACTACTGTCTTCACTGTCTCCAATCTGTCCACTTTTCTTTATCACCTTTAACGCTGTTTTAATTCAAATAATCTCTTGCCTCGACATTGCAAAGACCTCCAATAAGTTTACTTGCTTCTGCTCTTTTAACCTCATTCCACACATGAAAATGCTCTTCTTTAAATAGCTGCCAATGTGATTTTTTTGACAACGTAAAACATATAGAATCACTACCCTTATAGGCCTCAAATGAACTCACAATCCTCCAGTGGAATTTCATTTTATTTACAATGAAACTCAAACTCTAACCCTTTTTAACAGCTCTACATTATATAACCTCTATTCCTTCTACGATTTTACATCATAGGATACCCTTCTGTATCCTCCAATCTTCAACCACTGAGTGCAAGTGGGCCTTGAAATGAATATTTCTTCCACCTGGAATTCTCCTTTCTCAGATCTGTATGGCACCGTCTTATCACCCTGAGTTCAAAGATAAGGTTGCACAGAGGCCTTCTCTTGTCATCAAATATAAGGTGGTCCTCTAGTCACTGTCATATTTTCTAATTCTCTACATAGTATTTATCTATTTTTTTCTTGTTTATATGTGCATTGATTTCTTTTTGTTTTTGGTTTGAGATGGAGTCTCCTGCTGCTGCCCAGGCTGGAGTACAATGGCCTGATCTCAGCTCACTACAGCCTCTGCCTCCCAGGTTGGAGCCATTCTTCTGCCTCAGCCTCCCAATTAGCTGGGATTGCAGGTGCCAGCCACCATGTGCAGCTAATTTTTGTATTTTTAGTAGAGACAGGGTTTCTCCATGTTAGCCAAACTGGTTTTGAACACTGCCTCAGCCTCCCAAAGGGTTGAGATTACAGGTGTGAGCCACTGCACCAGACCAGCTACCATACCCACCCAAAATGTGTATTGATTTCTTGTCTTATCTGTGCTGGAACATAAGCTTCTTGATTGCAGGTTACTTGTCTGTTTGCTGCTGTATCCTCAGAACCTGGAATAATGTTGTTTGTTTATTATGCCTTCATTTTGTGTCACAGAGGGAATTAAATGTCTTCCAATTCTGGCTAGGGCAATCACGCCAGATAAAGAAACAAAGGGTATTCAAATAGGAAGAAAGGATGTCAAATGGTCTCTGTTTGCAGACAACATGATTGTATATTTAGAAAATGCCATTGTCTCAGCCCCAAAACTCCTTAAGGAGATAAACAACTTCACCAAAGTCTCAGGATACAAAATCAATGTGCAAAAGTCACAAGCATTTCTATACCCCAATAATAGACAAACAGAGAGCCAAATCATGAGTGAATTGACATTTGCAACTGCTATAAAGACAATGAAATACCTAGCAATACACTTACAAGGCACATTAGGACCTCTTCAAGGAGAACTATAAACCACTGCTCAAGGAAATAAGAGAGGACATAAACAAATGGAAAAACATTCCATGCTCATGGTCGGGAAGAATTAATGTCATGATAATGGCCGTGCTGCCCAAAGTAATTTATAGATTCAATGCTATTCCCATCAAGCTTCCAGTGGCTTTCTTTGCAGAATTAGAAAAAAATAAAACACTTTAAATTTTACATAGAACCAAAAAAGAGCCTGTATAGCCAAGAAAATCTTAAGCAAAAAGAACAAAACTTGAGGCATCATGCTACCTGACTTCAAACTAATAAAAGTCTACAGCAACCAAAACAGCATGGTACTGGTATCGAAACAGACATATACATCAATGGAATAAAACGGAGACCTCAGAAATAATACCACACATCTACAGCCATCTGATCTTCAACAAACCTGACAAAAACAAGCAACAGGAAAAAGATTCCCTATTTAATAAATAGTGCTGGGAAAACTGGCTAGCCATATGCAGAAAACAGAAACTGGATTCCTTCCTTATACCTTATGCAAAAATTAACTCAGGATGGATTAAAGACTTCAATGTAAAACCCAAAGCCATAAAAATCCTAGAAGAAAACCTAGGCAATACTATTCAGGACAGAGACATGGATCAACTTCAAATGTCTTTCTGTGTAATAGTTATGAACCATAAACTCTCATAGTATTTTAACAATGTCTTCATAAACAGTTTCATAATCTGAACTACAGTCATTATTACTAATGTAAGAAATACCAGTTTACTTCAGCCAGATGTCATGGAAAGAGTATCAAATGGAATATCTTGACCTTTGAATCCTAGGTTTTCCTCTAATCCTATCTCATATCAGAATTTCACTTTTCTGAATTTGTTTAGTAATGTGTAAAGTGGTGCGATGGTATAACATTATGTGAATGTAATAATCCAATTCTTCTGTAACTAATGCCCTATATATGATGCTGGTAAAGGAACGCTATCTAAATGATACAGGATTCACTTTCTTTTTATTCTCTAAGTGATTTTTGCTGTGATTTCAGCGAAATCAATCAAGACAAGTGGCTGTATAACACAGTCTCCTTACTACTGAGGTAAACAAAACTTTACCTGCAGGGAAGTTTTCACCTAACATTAAATTAGTTTAATATTTACAAGTATTTCCAAAGGTTCTATTTTGATGGCAATATTAACACTTTTTATAAAAGTGAAATCTATTCATTTTCTTTATATGTGCTCACATTATAGTTAATTTAGCATCACAGATGAAGTGAGTTTAAATAGAGAATATCTGCCAGCTTGTAACCACAACGAAGATGGTGTGTGCCACAAAATAAAAAGTAACAAGTCTCTTTGAAAAGGATTTTCTTAATGTAAGATAAAATATTTCACCTTCAAGTCACTTCACCTATATGTTACCCTTTAAAAAATACAACAACTATTTAGAAGACTTCATATTCTAATGCAAAAATTTCCTAACGTGGAAAGAAATCTAAATTACTTTTTAGAATACTTTTGTGGATGCTGATGAAAGTGCCTCATATCTATGAATATCTATAAATATAAGTTTCTCTCCTTAATACTGTTTCCACTGTAAAATATTTAATACAATAGGATCACTTATTGTCAAAGAAACTTAATGATTTTTAGCATATCATGCGATTTACTAGCTTGTAAACATCAGACAAGGCCAAATAGTATATGGAAGTGTTAAGGAATTTGATTATAAGTTGTTGAATATTGAAAGAGAATGTTATGAAAAACAAAAAAATGTAGTTATCACATTGTCCCTTCTCAACCTAAAAACTGCAAATAGCAGAGTATAAGATTGAAACATATTAGGACTGTGCAATTGTCAATTTTTACAAACATAAGTTGAAGGTCTTGCATGTCAATGCTTTTGATTCAAAGCTCACAGAGATGTACCAGCTCCTCATCCTGTCCCAATTTATATTTTCCATAACCATAGAAATTTCAAAAATTACTTTCTTTGTTACCCAGACTTTTCCTCCCTTCCCCCAGCTAGGATTTCAAACTTGGCACTTGCTTGGTTAGCTATGATGAGTGGGGTGTGGTAAATCGAATACAGAAAATTTCAAGATTTATAAAAATGAGAATACTGCCTGCTAGAGTGGGGGGTGCTTTCTGAAATGAGTTCAGCTGATGATGGTGTAAACTAGCAAAACTCTTTTGAAAAGCAATCTGATATTCAGAACATTATCAGGCTCTCTAATTATTAATTCATTACCAATCATGTTTCTTTTATACTTCATCCACTTCTTTCTGCCACTGGATTATCTTTAAGAATAATCCAAACATCATATCAGTTCATCTGTTAAAATTTAATATTTCCTTTTTAAGCCATAGATTCTACTTTAAACTATAACCAAAATACCATCATTCCACTCAGGAATCAAAATAAAGTCTTTAATACCCTCAGAGAAACAGTAAGTGTTCACATTTCCCTTAATGGTATATACGTCTTTTCTACTGCCTTTTCCCTTTCCTCTAATTTTCTTTTCAAAATATCCATTGAGATTGATTTCTGTGTCTTTTAAATCATTTTTAGTCTATATTAACAGTTGTTATAACTCTGTTGGCAATGAGATATGGATAATTTCTTCTGTTTTCATCTGCTTGGTTTTGTATTTATCTAATCTACAAAATGAATTGATTTTAATCTTTCAAAAGGAATACAATATATTAGATTAAAACAAATTACAATTTAACTAAAACTTCCAATTCAGTGAAAAATAGAACAATCAGATTAGAAAAGCAAAATGTTTGATCAGAGTGAAAGAAATATGGTGATGACTGACTTTAAAAATATTTAATTGATTTATTTGTTCCAAGTAGTCTAAAGTGATAGCTGGGGTACTCTCTGCCTTCTCCTCTTTTGTTCATTTCCTGTGGTATGTATTGACAACCTCTGAATTTCAGTAAGTTTTTTTTTCTCTCTTTCTGTTTCCCACCACAATTAGCTTTCTAAGTCTCTAGTGTGTTTAAGAAATGTACTTCAATTAACTCGAGTCAGGAGGTGATGTTGCACACTCTTCTAACATAGCCAGATATTGGGTTGCCCACAATAATTCTGTTTTTAAATAAGTAACCTGGGATAGAGAAAGACCTGAAAGAATGAGCTATACTGATTAATAACCTATTTCTGCTGTGTTTTCCCAGTGTGTATTTTCTGAAGAAAAGAGAGATTTAGGACGAAATTATCTGAGGAGCTTGCATATTTAAGTACCAACCAACAACATAAGAAAAAGCAAGTAGACACTCAATCTCTGGTAATGGTTTTTAGTTGCTGCAGAGCTTCCATGTTATTATTCCCTACCTGCGGTGAAGGCTGGCTTTTGAACCCATCAAATTCTCTATGCTAGATACCACAGCCACCTTTCTGCAACTTTCCATGACATAAAACTACTCTGTAGCCTGTATTTTTCCAAGAAAACACTTTGCAGAAGATTCTATCTTTTCCTACGACCTAATAGAAAACAAGTCCCTATTTTATACATTTTACTTATAGATACTGTTGCTCTTACAACAGGCAAAATAAAGACATGTATAGTCTCCCTTTGATACCTTTCAGTTATCCTTCACCTTTGGTCAAAGCCTCTCTGCAAATATCCCACATCTTCAAGCTGTCTACCAAGTCCTATCAAGGGTCCTAGTAATCTTCTTTCTACCCTGCCATCAAAATGACCGATTCTATATCCATTTGTCTAACAGTATTACACTCTTTCAACTTAACGTACATTTTCATATTAGTATGACTGTTAAGGATTATACACAAACTCACTATTTATTGGGTATCTATTATTACCAGTCGGGACTTTGTTGTGTGTATTACTTGTAATGTTCACACAATTATTTCTTGTAATCCTCATCATCTTTGAGGAGAACATTTTTACCTTTCTACAGGTGAGATAACCAGTGTTCAGAAAGACTAAATAACTTGGCAAGGTTTACAAAAATGTGAAACAGTAGAACTGGGTTTTGAAACCAGAACTGCCTGATCGCAAACACCATGACTTTTTTTCCCTGTCTTTCATTTCAAGCCTTTCATACTCCCAGAGACCATCACAGACTTTGGAAAAAAAAAAAATCTGTTTTCTTTTATCTATGCATTCTTACAAGGTATAAAATGTCTTACATGTTCACGAATTTGGCAAGCAGAAAAACGCTGTTACAAATGCCAACTACAGTTTCACAGGATATTTGTAGATTTGGTAAATGGCAAAATTTAGCTTTTAGCACATTGAAAAGGGAACTCAGTATCATAGTCTATCTTCTGACATTCCAACAAAAAATAGGGAAGTGTATTTTTAGAATATATACGTGTCCTTGCAATATGTTGCCAACAAATCTTTTTGAGTTAGATTTCAAAAATGCCCTATTGAAATTTTAAAATTGCCTTAGGATCTAATACGATGAAGACAAAGCTTGAACTTAGTGGCTATTTGCTCAGCAGCAGTCACGTGTTATCAGTGGAAAGTGGAGTATTGAATTCTTTTTTAGTAGACACCTCTAACGGTTGGATCTTTTTTTTTGCAGCTATAAGGATTAAGTTGTATCCTTTGCTAAGCATGGAAATGTGATTAATTTTAGTCAATACTCTGTTCACAAACTAAGTTTCTCTTCTGCATTATTTAGCTGTCTGCCTGAGTATAACAATGATGAACAACTATGATGAGAAAACATATTAAGAACAAAGACAACACAAGGCAAATGGTATCCCCTCTTCCTCATTGGCAATGTGGTGATAAGAACAGGTAAAAGGTTACTGGGTAACCATTAATGGCAGTGCTGTGTCTTAATGCCCAAATATGAATTATGCAGTTTAATGTAGAGAAGTATTCATCCAAATGACCTGCAAAAATAATGTTTCATAGAGAAAGTGGAAAATTAATTATTAAATCTGTCTGCACTCATAAAGACCTCCCACCTAAACAATAAATATTTGAAGTTGCATTTTGACCTTTCTTACACCTTTCCCGTAGGTTTCCTTTCTTTTACCAAATGCTACAGAGAATGGAAGTGTTGTCAATTAAGTAAAAAGGGTGTTTGCATCAACCTTTTCATGTGTGGAAGTTAATGACATTTTAAGGTTAAAGTAAAAGTCAAACATCGATTTTTTTAGTGTCTTCCCCTAATGCAGCTAATGAATAGAGTTCCAATAAAAACCTTTTAATCCTTTTTAAGCCTGCCACTATCAAAAGATTTATTTTATTGTATTGTATTTTTATTACCAAAGTTTTTTCTCCTACTGACAAAGATTTAGAACAGAAAGAAACACCAAGTCAAGATGACCCAGAGAATTTAAATTCAGATAATCTTGAAAATACTATGTTCTAAAATAAAGTTAATTGGATGAGTCACATGTATGCATAAACCTTTTAGAAGCCATAATACTAGAAATCAGGTAAATTAGATTCTTATCAGTACCTAGGGAGGGTCAGGCACATAGTTATTTTCTAGATGACTGAAAAGATACTTAGATGTCTTTTACTTTAGCTACAAAGTATAGTAATGAAGGTAATTATTTTTTCTACTTAATATGTTCTGTATTCTATGGAATTCAAAAGGATTAATATAATAAAGAATAATAGAAAACCCTGTGCAAAAAGAAGCTGATGTTTGGTAAACAAAGATCTGGAACCTCATACCAGAAAAAAAATTGATAAAAGGAAAACTGGTATTATATCACACAGCTTTATATTTCACAGGCAGTTTGTGAGCAGAGAGGAGCCAGCAAAATCCTTTGAACAAAATTCAGAACATAGCAGTCCTAATGCTTGAACATTCCATTAGAAATCTAAAAATGTCTCATCTTCTTCAGGTGAGTCAGATGGTCTCATATTTCTCACATGTAATGTCGTCACATTTTTCTTTAGAAAATTGTGTTTACACTGATTTTTCAATCTCTACACAAGATTTGGTAATATTCATAGTGGGCAGATAGAATCATGTGAGGCATCTCTTAATAAATGACATGCTTACTTCCATGACATTTAAGTAGAAGAGTTATTGGCAATGAAGTGTCTCTTTCACATTAATACCTTATGTGATTATTTGTTCTCTGTCTAGACTCAGAGGCACGATTTTTTTCTCAATGTGAACTCACACCTGATTTTGTCATAAGTGTTGAGTAAAGCACCATTTTATGCCTTTAGTTTTTTCTCATTTAGAATATGTTCATCTAAAACAGTTTATCTTTATTTCTAGTTCTAAAATTACATATCCTTTGTTTTTAATTAAGTATCAGAAGGCAGAAGTACTAGTCAATACAAAAAAACAAAGAGAATAATCTGCTGGGCAACTTTTAGACATAACTAAACTAGTTACTAGTACAACTAGTACTTTTAAACCTTAACAGGTACTCAGCTCCTCAGTAGGAGAAAGCAACTTTCTCAAGGGACTAATGAAAAGATGAAGAAATTAAGGTACCAAATATTTGGAATTGCATTGAAATGTGCTTCTGAAGACTTACATAAACTTATGTCATTTAAATTTTTTCCTCACATCTTCAGCAATTTGTTATTGTTGTTCAATCCACTTATGACAGAGAGAGATCTCATTTCACTGACACTGTAACATTCTATCACCCACCCAACTCTTTCAAAATTTTCTCTACCTTGAGCCTTATTAACATTGCTGAAGCCTTGCAAGGACTGAGAGAACTAAAGATAGCATGCCAGCCTCATAGAGGAAAACAAGTGTATAACATACTTACTTTGGTAAAATGAGATTCTGAGATGTTGAAGAAAATCTTAAGACTTCTAGAATAATTTGGAACAGGCAGATCATTTTTTAAATGTCCATTTACTCTTTAAACAAAGATTTATTTAACATCTACTATATGCTTGACCCTCAATAGTTACTGGTAAGAAAAAGACAAGCCAACTGAATTATGGACTCAGGAGATTTTTGTTTATTGAGATAGACTGACAGTTGCAATCTGCAGTTTATGTTCTGATGGACATAAATTTATATCGTTATGACAGCATAGTGGAGGCACATTCTAATACATAGAAGAAATGATCACCAAAGGCTTTCCAGAAATGAGAGCTAAGCTGAGCTATGAATAGCAAATAGATATCAGGCAATATCTAATGTGGGGGTGGGGCTCCAGTTGGGGAGGTGAGTAGAGTTAAGAGAGGGAATAGCAAGTATGAAAACCTAGGAAATAGATAATGTGACATGCCTGAGGGCTAGAGGTAATTCAATCTGGTTATATACCACAGAATAAAAGAAAAAGTTATAATAAACAAGATTAGACTGTAAAGGAGTGTTTTGGTAGCAAGCTTAAAATTTACTCTTTAGGAAATGGAGGGAATTATCAAAAGGTATAAATAGGAAATGGCTTTTCTGGACTGAATTTTAGAAAAGGCAGTCTAAGGCAGTGGGGAGAACTGATTCAAAGAAGAAACACTGTAGGGAAGTAGAGTAAGGCTATCACAAGAATCAGAAGATGGAGAGTTGAAGGGCCAAATCAATGTTTTTCAGTGTGGTGCCTGAATGCACAGCATTAACAGGATCTAAAAACTTGTTGGAAATAGAAATTTTCAGACGCCACTCAGATATACTAAACTGAAACTAAAGCTCTGTGTATTAACAAGCCCTCCAGGAGATTTTAATGCAAGCCAAAGTTTGAGAACCACTGATGCTTAACTAAAATAGCTGCAATTAGAATAGAGAAAAGGAAGAGAGTTGAGATACATTTAAAGGATTTCATCTCTCAATGCCTCCAGTGACATTTTAAGTCAGTGGCTTCTTTGTCTCTAACACAAAGTAAAATGAAATTATTTAATCAATATAATGTTATGCCAATCCATGAGGTAATTTCGTGGTATTAGCTTACACCTAATTTAGGCTTTATAATTACCTGTAAAAATTTGTTTTCATCATGAAACCACTGTATATCTCTTTTCTTTGGTACACTCAGTGTAAACATTTTTTTTTTGGGACCTCTTTATACTTGGGTAAACTCTGTGGTTGTCAACGTTATAGAGCTACAAGAGCCTTTGAAACAAAGAGGTTTCATTTATCTGATTTAGTTATGATAGGATTTCATATTCCTTCTCCACTATTCCACAAGGAAGTATCCACTCAAACCACAAGGATGTCCTATCCAGACCAGAGAGCACTTTTATTGGCTAATGCCATGCATGTAATTATACCTATTCCCATATTACATGGTGCGATTATTGGAAACTGTCACTATACATGATCTTTATTTTGTACTTGAAGTGGCTAGTTCTGTGAATACTATGAACTTATAAATAAATGCCTGTTCACAGAGTGATAAGAACTCATCATGCACATCATATGCTTATGTCTACATATTTTTCCCAGGTAGGTTGGCTTGGATGAAATAGGTAGTTGTTACGTATGAGTCAAAAGATATCAGTAAGTCCTGCCCCACAGTTAAAAGAACCACAATATAAATTCTAATAAATGTGACTATTCAAGTATAGCTTTGCAACTTATGTTTAACTTTACATGTGTACTATCACCTGATGGAGGTTGAAATAAGACAACTTCCATTTTATGGATAGTTCTCAATGGGTTGGTAAAATCACAGTTTTAGAGATTCATTCTTTTCACCTGAAATAATTTCTGTTTTAAGCTCTGAAGAGCACTAAAAGGATTAGTGCATTAAGCATATAAATAAATGATTAAGCTTTTTCATAAGTTCTAGATATGAATAAAGATGATGATGATGATAGCTAACATGTATCTAGTATTATGTGCCTGTCAATTTTTTGCCTTTTGTGTATTAAATCATTTAATACTCCTAATAACCTTAGCCAGTAGATATTATTACCATTGGATTGTTCAGAGGAAGAAAATGAAGGAGAGAGAATTTAAATAACTTGATAAATTTTTGTGAGATTTTAAACATCACAGCTGGGATTCGAACCTTGGCGGGCTGTGTCCAATGCCCGTCTGCTAACCCTGCTTCAAGATCCTACTATAAACCACTTGAGATGTGCTGAGGGAGTATGGTTTCTTCCACTTTTGGAAAACACATGAGGGTAAATTTTGAGGCAGTAAAGCCTGAGGAAATGAGGGTAGTCTACTGTGTCTGTGTATCTACATGTTTTGTTCTGGTAAACCCAAAACAGAATGAGATGAGAAGGTAGGAAAGAATAAGCTCACTTAATTTGCTTTGTTAGCAAGCTTCTGCACTAACTCTAAGATTATCACTGAACACAAACTAAATTCAGAGTTTCTTCTTTACATCAATTTCCAATGTACACAGAAGAAAGCCTCATGTATTACCCCTCAATCATCTTTTCTCACACAGGTCAATAAGAAATCTTTGCTACTCCAGCTCTGAAACAGCTAGAGTGTGCCAGAGCAATAAAAAAGTACAAAAGAGACTTGAATTTGGAGTTAAGAGATATATACTGAACACAACTTCTTTTATTAACTTGTTGTGAGATTGTGAAACTCAATTCACTTATCCTCTCGGAATTTCCGTTTTCTCATATGTAGGATGGGGATGTTATTTTCACTAGGATGTTGTAAATATTAAGTAAAGTCTTACATATAAATAAGTAATAAATAGCAATAAATAGTCTAATGATAAGCCATTTTAGTTGATTAACTATTAACTATAAAAGAGATTTAATGTAGTCATTTTGGATAGTTAAAAATGCTCAAAATGTAGAGGGTGGTAAAAAACAATTACCACTAACCTTATACTGAAATATCAAACTTGTAACTTGAGAGTTTGTCACAAATTTGCAGCCCTTGAGGGGTAACAAGATTGAACATTGAATGACAGGTGCGTTCACTTTTGTATTTCTTCTGTAAAAATTCACTCCACATTTTGCAGTTTAAAACAATACAAGTTTGATAGTTCAAAGCTCTATAGGTCAGAAGTCTGAGCCTCCTGTGATTGTGTTTTCATCTGTAGGCTTGACTGGGGAAAGTCTTCTTTTAAGCTCATTCAGTTCCTTACAGGTATGAAGCTAAGGTACCCATTTTTTTCATGGACAGTCAATCAAGTGTTCTCAGTGCTCAAGCCCTCTTGCATTGTCTGGCCATGTAGTCACTTGCATCTTCAGTGATGAATTCCTCCACACTTTCATTTTAAGGGTTTGCTTGGTTAAAGCAGACTTACCCAGGATAATCTTCCCATTTTAAGCTCAGCTGGAAACTTAATTTCATCTTCAAAGAGCTTCATGGTAGCACTTAGGTTAATGTTTGTTTGAGTAACTAAAGATGTATGTGCATCAAGGAGAGGTAATCTTGAGGAACCAATTTAAATTTTTCCTACCAGAGAGGTCATATAGTACTTTCTATTGGTAGGATACTCAATAAAAACAACTTTTGGAATGTTGTGCTTGAGCCAGTGACTTGAACTGCTCATCCCTGCCACTTTCCTCTATGGAAACCTTATCTTACAGCTGTCACTAATGGGTGACACTGTCTAAGTCCAAAAGAGCTTGACAATCCTGAATCCAGACAAAGATCCCAACACATGTTCTATTTGCATTTTTTATACCACTTAACCTGGAGCTAGGATTCATTCTCAAATCCTGATTCATTTTCTCAGACAGCACAGAAAAAAAAAATAGAATTTGGTCTAGTACACAGATGGCGTCAGAAATTGGTTGTATTCGTCCATTTTCACACTGCTGTAAAGAACTATCTGAGATAGGGTAATTTATGAAGAAAAAGGGTTTAATTGACTCATAGTTCCACATGGGTGGGGAGGCCTCAGGAAACTTAAAAGCGTGGCAGAAGGCAAAGGGGAAGCAACCTTATATGGTGGCAGGAGAGAGATAGCAAGGGGAAAACTGTCAAACATCTTTAAACCATCAGATCTTGTGAAAACTCACTATCATGAGAAGAGCAATGGGAGAAATCACCTCCATGATCTAAACACCTCTCACTAGGCCCCTTCCTGGACATATGGGGATTATAATGTGAAATGAGATTTGGGTGGGGAATCAGAGTCACACCATATCACTGGTTGAAATAAAATCAAACTTTCATACTCAGAAGAATGTTTTTAGGGATCTAAATTTTAGGTCAGGACAGAAGGACAAGTTCAGATATGACAGCTATCATTTTCTTTATCTGACTGATCACAAGGCACTAGCATATTTAGATTCAGGTGAAGATCAATACTAAGCCAGACGTTAAAACAAAATTTCATGTAAATGATGGTTCTATGATGATTCAGTATCCTTCCCTTATGAATTTATACAGATGCTGACCTAGCAATAGATTGGAATAATGTTTATAAAAGTCTCGTCCACGTAATATGTGGATTCAAATTCCTATGGACGATTGTTAAAATGCAAATACTTTGTCTTCTCCAAAGACTTGCCAAATCAGAATTTCTAAAGCAGAGATTCAACACTCAATCTGGATTTCTAATAAACTTCCCAGATAATTCTAATCTCTACTGGGTTGGAGAGTTGGAATTACTGAAAATATTTCTAATGCATTTTAATGTACTAATTACAAAGTTTGACTACTTAAGCCCTACACAAATACCCAGAAATATGGAGTAAACCTCATATTTAAGCTCTGAATCATGTTTCCCGGTTTGGAAGGTATTTCAATGACTTAGTGTCTAGATCTTCTATAAAATAGCATGCTCTTTCTGAGTCATCTGAAAGTGACGGTGTTATCAGTAACATTTTGAGCAGGAGGGACTTTATACATTATTTAGACCTATTATTTTTTTGTTTTACAGATGTGAAAAATGAGGCATGAAAATTTAACATGACTTTAATCTTTGAACTTTAGTCTTCATTTAAATGGTGACTTGAAAACAATATTCAAGATTTGATGTACTGTGCTCTTTCCAGTGCTTCATATTCCTACATTTTTATGTAAATCTAGCCAATATTAGAACAGTCTCTCATAAAGAAAGCTATTACAATGTAAGAAAATAACCTACAGTCTTTCTTAAAAAATTTTAAGGCATATGCCATGACTTTCCAAAATTTTGACTAATCCTTGGAGTACTGTCAGGACTCTGGACTTTTAAATAAGATTAGGTGATCATATTGCATTTTGGTTTGTATCCTATAAAATAGCACCAATATCAAGTGTATTATTTTTCTTTAGCACTTTAAATGTTCCATATGCCATCCTTGGTGTATTCAAACCTCATTTTATTTTATATGCAATATAATAATTTAGGTTACAGATGTCTAGTGCTTTAATTTTATTTGTGCTGTCATATTTTGAAGTAGATGTTGCTTACACTTTATTAATTTTTGTGTTCAAAATTATTTGGTTTTAATTCACTGAATGGTAATGCTTCTATGTTTACATTACCAATATTTAATCTTGATATATAGCACTATCCTAATAAATGAAACAAGGAGTGTACTTCATTGGAGTGTGATAAAACATTTTAAAATGTCTGTACCTGATGATAATATTTGTGTTTTATATGGATTCTTCTATATACAGAAGCTTTTCACATTCAGTTTTTAAAAAATGACTGATGAAAACAGGTACTTAAAAACATTCTCCCCATCCAGGTGATGTCATTCTAACATAGTACCTCTTTGAATTTGAAGAGCATAATGAAACTTTGGACACTTAGGTTATGTTAATTTATATTTGAAAGAAAGAAGGGGAGCTGGAAGTGAGGTCAGTAAACAATCCCTATGAAAGAATTATAATAGGGAAGCTGTCTCCAAACATAGACACTCAAACTACTCTCCAAGTTTTGTGTATTCTAATACATTCTATCTTGTGATGTAGCAGAATCATCACCAATCATACATTCCCTGAGGTTAGCAAACTTTCTTTCTAAAATTAAAAATGTTTAGGAGGTTAAAGAACCATTATTCATTCCATACGACTCACTAATTGAATGCCATTCTTTCTCTTTCTTGTGTAAATTTATTTAGGAATTTTTTATGGATAGAAGAGAACGGAGCAAGGAATTCTAGAGAACAAATATATGAGAGATTGGCAAGTCTGACCAGGGTGGCATAATTAGGGTCTTTGAACATACATAGTGATACAGTGATAAGACACCACAGAGGACTTTTAGAAGGATGTATGAGTATGTGTGTATGAGAGAGAAAGAGAGACTGAAAGGAAATGGGAAGACGGTTGCTCTTTGGCTCTTAGCCCAGGCTTCATTGAATGCAACGGATTTCCAATTAAACGTACTTCACAAGAAAATGACATTCAATTCAATTCCAAAAATATAGCCATTGTGTTTCCAGTATATGTAAAAGGTTATGGCAACCCAGAAAAACAAATAAATAAACAGTGCTAACTTTTTACATATATTTTATAGATAGTCCAAATAAGATATATAATGATTTAATTTTTCAACTTATATAATAATAAAACCACATAATTTTTATAACTGGAAAAAAACTTAGATATCATATATCTTAATTTCCTCCACTCAAGAAAAAGGAATTGAGTCCAAGTGAGGAAATGATTTGCCAGGAGTCCCAGAGAAATATCCTAACATTATCCACCTGTTCAAAATAAATATATATATGTATGAGAAGAAAAACAGGTTAAAAGACAGGCCAGAGGTATACTATCATTACTATTGTTAAAAATTTGTTCACAAACAACTAGTAGAATTATGTATGCAACTTGATACAGAATCTCTTTGAAATCAGCTTGGCTCTGGAACACAATTGTGTGAACTGTTGATTCATTTTTTTTCATCAAGGTGAGGCTTTATCTGGCTCCTCTTTTTTCTTAGAAATTTCACAATTTCTTTAACTCATTGTGAAAATGAATGAGAAGATAGTCATTATCAATAGAATGTTCAAAAGTGTTTTCAGAGTGGACGCTAAGGCCTCAAAGTTAGTCAAATGACAGATTGTAATGCATAGTCCACAATTAAAGCCAACTGGAAATTCTCAGTGTTCTCCATGATCCTTGTACACATAGTCCAGTGAGAACAAGGGCCATGACTCTCCACAGCAATTGTTGATTATCAGCTATCTGTTGACAATGATGTTTTGAGTAGCTGCTTAAAATCTCTCTTAAAATGATTAGATGATAACTCAAGATGGATATGACATGTTTCAAACTAGTGTGAAACACCTAAAGACTGAATGCTCATCAATATTGCTACAGAAGCTTATCTTACAATTTTTTCCCAAGCCACAGAAATCTTCACTGAGTTCTTTTCTTGGTCAGCTCATTTAAAGATTTTCTCACATCAAAGCGATGTAATCCAAAAACAGTCTTGTCACCCAGTGGCACCAATTTACTGCAATCTCAAAATTTCCCCAGGAATCTCTTCCCGGTTAAATGATCTGCCTCTCAAGCTGGTTCTTGTTAAATTTTACCTCTTTATTCACTGTACATTGGGAATGAGTCCCAATGTACAGTGAGTCTCAGATGAAGGACTCAAGAAGCTATGAACTTCCCTGCAGAAGTACCTCATCTACTGCTTTCTGATTAAGGTGAACCTCTGAATATTAGCTACATTTTGCAATCATGAAATCTTAGGGGCCAAAGCATACATGCATCTGGATTTACTAATCTTCTCAGCTGTGCAATTTAGTGAAAAAATATCCTGCTCCAGAGCAGGCCAGAATTTAGGAACTTAAGTGTGGACCTTATAACTTTCCTGTCTGACTTTAACAACAAACAATTACAATGCATGACCCTCTCTGGGTCCAAGGCCTGAAGATTATGTTTCATTTGTATACCCAGAAGAAACAACAGACGTGTTAACTGGCTAATCATTCTCCTTCACATCTATGGCAAAATATAGAAAACGGTGGATTGAAGATAATCACAAAAAACACTGAACTTGGTTCAAATTCTGGTTCTTAAACCAATTAGCTTTGTGACATGCGGTAAATTAACCATCTCTTTTAATCTGTGTCCTTATTTGTGAAATCAGAATGAGACAGCATGTACCACATAAGCTGATCCTCTAGATTAAAATATTTAAGATATGTGAAGTACCTGTGACATACGGAGGTGCACAATAATAAATGTTAACTAGTCCTCCTATTTCCATGTTCTTCTTTACCGATTGAAAGTAGTGTTGAATGAAGTAATGCTTAATATGAACACTACTCAATCTATATTCAAAACAACTCTAGAAATACTGCTGTGTTTGGATAAAAGCAACATAAGAGGATTATCATTGTTTATTAATTTGTCCTCAGTTATAAATGCGACAGAGATAATCTATTTATGGACAACTGTATGTTCCAGATATTGATATTTGATATTCAATATACTATATTAAAAGAGAATCTGAAGAAACTATTGGCTAACGGTTTCTTCAGATTCTCTTTCAATATAGCATAACAAGAATTAATACTTAAATGTATAGGTAAAGTTCTACATACAAAAAATTACTTATGCAGTTATACTTAGACATCTATTGGGTTAAAAGAAAATGAAATTGTCTAATTCAACAAAATTTGCAATATCATAAACTTTATTTTTGCCTTTGAATACTCAGCAGAAATCAAGGGGAAAGTTTGTCAAGTAAATAATTAAATAACTATATCATGCAAAAATTAAACTCTGTAGGCAAATTGGGCACAGCACTGACAAAATACTGGGACCTGATCTCAAATTGAGTTCAGCAGAAGGTTGGAGCATAAAGTGACGGATAACTATGGGAAAACATAAACCTCTTTAGGTATCCCTAAAAATACTGGAGTTTGCTTATTTGAATGTTATTAATGGTGATTCCAAAAGGAACATACTACCATATACATGGAATAAAGTTCCAAGATTTAATTAGCAAGTGGGAAGAAATGATATATCCCAGTCCTTTGAATATCATTTCGGAATGCGTTTAGTAAAATGGAATGAATATGTGTGAAAATGATTTTGAACTTTTTTCATTTTGTATTTTTGATGTTGGTTTATAAAATTTATAATGGAGCCTTTAACCTTACCTTTCCCTTCACCCTCTAGAATAAATACACACAGACACACATGCATACAACCACAGGAACACACACACACATGCACACAGAGACACACACACTCACATACAACTAGACTTGATCATGTTTTTACAAGCAGAAGACAGAAGCAGATGGTAGAAACTGTGCATTCCTAGCAACAGATTTTGAGACCACAACATTATTCTAGCAAAACAACAAAACATACCAGTTATATAAACTAATCAATATATAACTCACTAATAAGTCTAAATAGCTGTAGCAATTTACTAAATAATTAAATCAGTGGTGATCTAGACAAAGTTAATAATATGTTTTGCTTGGATCTCCACCCTTGGATTATTTTACTTTTCCAGAGAAGATGGAATAGAAAAATAATTCAATTTCCTTGGCAAGGAAAATTACTCAAAAAAGACCGAAAGAAATAGATATGTTTAAAAGACAGAACTGAGCATGGGGCTACTGTTTACTTAACATAAAAGAACATCTAAAAACAAAATCAAATAAGCAAACAAGAAAGCTACTTATTATTCACAGCACAAGGGCATCCCTAATACAGATTTTTAGATTTGGAAAACATAGGATTCTAGCCTGTTACAGAGAACACACACACACACACACACACACACACACACACACACACACACACAGTTCAAATGCTTTTTTATTACCCAGAGAAACAATAAGCCTCCAGGAGAGTACAAGAAATAAAAATACTCAAAGAGCTGAAATATTGAGGGAGAAATTGATATTGCTGTGGTGTTTGTTTATAATATCAGAGTCTATGTAAAGAACCTCAGGCTGATACAAATGAATAATAAACTAGCAGATTGTCAAACTATCTTTTTATATCTTCAAAATCTAATGGGGATAAAGCTTAGCATAGTGGTCAGATTTGCTAATTCAATGAGTGGTCAGGGTGCACAAGCTGCATATAAAAAAATTATTAGGTCAGGAAAGGATTTCCAAGGGTCATGTTTCTTCTCTTGGCATGCTTTTTTTAATGAAAAAGGGAAGCTGTGTTTTACACTCTGCCAAAATTTATTTTGATTCGGTTAGGCTCCACAGACTCTATTAATTAGACCACACTTTTGCAAAACCTTGCCAAATTCCCATAATTTTATTATATGCTCTTGAAAACCAAGATAAAACCAAGATCACATAAGACTGTCTGAGAGTTCTGGGCTAGAGTAAGTTTTTCTGTGTAGGGTTTGATTTCCCCCGCATTCCTGAATATTTTGATTCAAATTTTAGAATGCAAAAATCAGCTGAATATCATTATTTATGAGCAGCTTAATAATAGTGGCTTGTAACACCAATTCACATAACCCCATAAATAAATGTATTTATTTTACCCCTTAAAACATTAGAATTACCTGTTAATCAAGCAAAGTCTAGTTTATTATGGCATTCTTAGTAGTTGCTCAGATAAAAGAGATCAAGTCTAGATAATCATAGGGTATAGGGGTTTGAGGTTGGAATATTTTAAGATGGGCCTTTTCATGTATGAATGTAATTGAATTGGCCAGATTTTGTATTATAATAGTTTATTTATCACTGATGGACCCAATGATGATACAGTGTTGATGGGTAGTTCAGTAAAGTGATCTAATGTCCTAAGCAGGGCTCTTTACCTAATGAACAAATCGTATTCCAATGAAAAAACTGGTTTAACAGTTTATTGTTTGGATGAATAGAATGTGAGGGAGTTCCTGAGGCCAACAAGAACATTATTTATCATGTTTACAGCTTTATCTTCTTGGGTAGAAATTTTCTATAACAAACAATAGAGTCATGTTGATGTAGAGACTCTGTTCTTTATTGTCATAATTAAGCTATGGAGGTGCCGATATCTCACTTTTCAATAATGAACTCACATGATTCAAAGCATCAATATATCAACATATATTTAAATATATACCAACCAGACTTACACATGTGCCCCTGATTCTAAAATAAAAGTTGAAAAGAAGATGAAAAAAGGAATAAATAGATAAATAAATACCAGAATCCTTTATGGGGAATACAGAACTATCTTCTTAGGCTCAGACCACCCAAAAAGCAGAGTTTAGTTGATAAACATAGAAAAGAGAGATCAAATGTGTTTAATGTAAACATAACAATTTAATATCTTAAGACATTAAGCCAACACAAGTACAAGCCAACAGGCAGAAGAGTGGGAAGAAGACATTTTATCTTCCCTCTGAGACACTGCAGTGTGAGAACTGTGTGGGACAATATCAAAATAATCCTGAACCCATACAGCCTGAAGAAGGTGAAGTGAAGGAGCAAATTGTAACAGCAGAAGCTGAAGGACTTTTTCTTTGTATGCTGAGATAGGCAACTCCCAAGGACAAACAGTGAAACAGGTCTTCCAGATCACATATTTGTATCCTTTATTATGACTCAGAGTCCAGCACAGCAATATCGGAGGAAGGGAGGGTCAGCAGGGCTGTGTGAGCAGAGGTTCCTAGCATCACTTCAGCCCTGTGGGTATATATGTGCTGTAATAAGGGAAATGGCCTGGAGTCAGGAGTGAGCCGAAGAATAATTACCTTCTCTCTGATCTTAACTATGGTGAAGGAACATTTAGATCCTTTCATCACAACTTGCCAATATATCTGAGCAGGTGGAAAAGGAAAAGATTTATTTCTGTGTAAAAAGAGATAACATTTAGCTTCTTGCTGGATTGGATTGTATTTCCTTGTGCTTGGCTGCTATGCATGTGTCTCTGTGTGTGTGTGTATGTGTGTATGAATGACATAAATTACATAAAGATAAAATTAATTTGCATTCTCTAAAAGCAGTGTATATTTTCTTATATAATTACCCAATGAACGTATAGATATAACAAATTTGACATGGGGGCACAAGTCCAGAATATTATCAAAATGGCCTTGATCAGGTCATATTTTGATGTTAGTTTTTAGTTAAAAGATACTTATGAACAGCCAAAATTGGTATAACACTTGAAATGTTTTATAAAATATTTTTACTTGTATCACCAGAATTTTCAACCTTTAATGAAAACATGTCTGAAAGGTAAATATAAACAGGCAAGTAAGAGACATATATTATGGGCTGGGGTCAGGAATATATCCAAGGGACTAAAAATACTATACAATCTTTAACATGTAAAATCCATATTTTCTCAAGAATTACACAATGCATAAATGACTGCTGAAAATTTGAGTGCAACAATAAAACAAATTTCTAAAGAAATTTTTTTTGCCTAAATTACTTCTTAGCTTACCTGAAGTTATGCTTATTTGGTTTGACCATCAAAATAGTTGCCAGAAAATAATTTTGTTTAACCGTCAAAAGAACTTGATGAAGACTTTTGTAAGTGATTGAAGAAGGGAATCACTAAGATATTGTAAGGCTAATTATGACAGATTCACATAAATAGTATGCATAATTTAAAAGAAATTTGAACTTTCTTCTGCTAATAAAAGAAGCAGAAATATTTTTCTCAAATAGAATGCTCAATAGACATACAAATCCTACATCTAAAGTTATTTTTAATTTTATAATTTTAAAGATTATTTAATCCTTCTGCTACTACCAATACTTTGCTAGGATCTTCAGTGATGTATTTTCAATTTTTAGTCTTTTCTTTTCCTTCAGACATATGCAATTAGATTTTGATCAGTAAATGTCAAAATAACAAATGACAAAAATTTACTGCCTTTAAAGCTCTTAATAATATCCGTATTTCTCTCAAATAATCATAGAATTAGCACTTTTGAATTTCTTTTCTTTATTGTTATTATACTTTAATTTCTGGGGTACATGTGCAGAACATGCAGGTTTGTTACATAAGTATACATGTGTCACAGTGGTTTGCTGCATCCACCACCCCATCATCTAAATTAGGTATTTCTCTTAATACTATCCCTCCCCCAGCCCCCCAGCCCCTGCTGTTCCTCCTCTAGGCTCCCAAACCCCCATAGGCCCTGGTGTGTGATGTTCCTCTTCTTGTGTCCATGTGTTCTCATTATTCAACACCCACTTATGAGTGAGAACATACAGTGTTTGGTTTTCTGTTCTTCTGTCAGTTTGCTGAGAATGTTGGTTTCCAGCTTCATCCATGTCCTTGCAAAGGACATGAATTCATCCTTTTTTATGGCTGCATAGTATTCCATGGTGTATATGTGCCATGTTTTCATAATCCAGTATATCATTGATGGGCATTTGAGTTGGTTCCATGTCTTTGCTATTGTGAAGAGTGCCACAGTAAACATACATGTGCATGTGTCTTTATAATAGAATGATTTATAACCCTTTGGGTATATACCCAGTAATGGGATTGCTGAATCGAATGGTATTTCTATTTCTAGATCCTTGAGGAATTGCCACACTGTCTTTCACAAGGGTTGAACTAATTCACACTCCCACCCACAGTGTAAAAGCATTCCTATTTCTCCACACCCTCTCCAGCATCTGTTGTCTCCTGATTTTTTTAATGATCACCATTCTAACTGGCATGAGATGGTATCTCAATGTGGTTTTGATTTGCATTTCTCTATTGACCAGTGATGATGAGCTTTTTTTTCGTATATTTGTTGGCTTTGGGTAAAGGTTATATTTTCTTTCTATACTCATTTTTATAAAGTAATATCAAAGGACAATAAAATATTCAAATAGCTTTAAGATGCACTGTCATATAGGTTAAAAATGGTTACTTTGCTGAAACAAGAATATTGGCAATCGCAATTGTCACCACTGCAATTAAGAGATGTTTGTATGATGCAAGGTTACTATTTTCCCTTGCATCCAAATTCTCAATTGGAGATTTGTCTCTCATTGCTTCTCTAAATTACTAGGACTTGGAAACCATCATGAGAGTAGAGGCTTTGGACTCATTCAGCTCTGTGTCCTCTTGCACAGAGTAATTTCGTAACATGTTTGGCACATGATTAATGTTCGTAAAATTAGTGGGGACATACAATTCTTCCATGCTGCACAAAGTTTTGTTCATTATCTATTCTTTGCAATAAATATAGCAAACAATAGTTATCCAACATAGAAACATATCCCATGACTTGGCAGTGAAACAGACGAAGGAGGAGTTGAACTCGAGACTGAAAACTTCATAAGCCAGACAATTGAAGAAGATGTCAAAAAAAAAAAAAAAAAAAAAAGAAAAAGTTAATCTAAGCACCAAGTAGCAAGGGAAACATCCGTTTCTTGGAAAGCATTAAGTGAAAAAGAAAGATGACAGGTCCCATTTCCACAGAAACTGAAATAATATGCAGGGAATGAAAGCGGGCTCTCTAGTATGAAAGGGAAAAAGGTTAGTGATGCCTGAATGCAAAGCACTGATTTGATCACCAGCAAGAGCTCTGTTATTGGGGCCTGAGCAAAAGTAAGATGTGGTCAACATCAAACTTGTACTGATACTCACTTCTGAAACTCCTGATCTTTGATTTCTTAAATTTTGACAATCTTGAGAGGAAGAAAGTGTTTCAGAGAAAAGAGTAGGGTGAAAGCTGTATGTAAGGTTAACCTCAGCTTCTAAGAAAATCATCACTCAAGGATTAGAAACTGTGGTGGTGGATAACCAATATTCCCATAATTATTGCTAGTGTGTTAGATGTACCTGCCAGATCTATTAGAGATTAGCAGGTTCTACTATTGATTTTAAAAATATGGTTCCACTCCTAGGAAAAATCTTCTCTAAACGTATAAGGCAGAAGCATTAAGAGAAGCCTAAAAGAGGACAGGAGATGTGACTTTATTTTAAATATAATCATTAAGTTGCTATTAATTTTTTAACAAAAATCACTAAACAAATTACAGCCATGGATTGTTAAGTCTGTCTAAAGTGAATTAGAAGTGTGTATGTTTTAAATCTCTATCTCTCTTAATTATTACTTTAATTAAAAATAGCAAATTTGTTTTGCTTCTTATGAAGAATGGAATTGTATACCTCTGAATTAAATATATGCTTAATATGTAAAACCTATGCAATAGCATACACATATATAAGGCATACACATATGTAAGTGGTTATAATATGGGGAATTATAACCACACTGGAAGTAGTAATCTTTATAGTACTTATGTGGGTAAAAATAAATACTTTCTGCATAGAATCCTACTTAATCTTCAGGCTTAGAAAGATGTTTGTTTGGCTTTTTTCTCCTAAGAGTAAACATATAATAAGTAGCAGAGCCCGTTTCTGAACATGAAACTATTTGAGCCTAAAGTTCACTACACTGTATGTCTAGAAAACTTATGATCTTAATCTCTAAGTATTTATCAAGAAACATAATATTTGTCCCTATACAATAGCTATATTTATGCTTTTATCACTCTAAAATGAATATAGTTAGAAATGTGTCTATGGAACACTTATTTTCCATACTGTAATCATGCCATTATTTTTACCTTTGAACCACCTATTGCGAAAGAGAGTTTATTTTTCAATGCTATGACTTTTCTCTATTAATAAGAATGAGATTGTGTAATCTAGGTATTTCATTACTAGAAATTGTGCTCTGTCTGTCTCTAAATAAAACACAGAAGGAAATAAGCCATGTCTACCTAATTATGACAAATCAATTTAAATGAATTTCATTTGGTCTGATGCTGTGTGTCTATTCAGGAATTCAACCAGTCTGGTCAAGAAGAGCAACTGGATCAACTAGCGTGTTTCCCAACTTGAACTAATTCACTGTTGTTACTGTCTGTCCAGGTTAGATAACTTGAATCTTCCAGCAGAAACTCTCTGGAGTATTCATCTTAAAGGAGGGATTTTGAGGGTTGAGTGTTCTAATTCTAGGCTGTTAAGAAAAAAGATAAGAAACCAGAATCAAGTTATCATATTCAGATTTAAAAATCAGAGGTCAAAACAGAGAATTATGTAAAAAACAGTAGATGAAATTTACAAGAGGAAGTGTCCTGGGTTGGACAATAGGTTAGAGCAAAGCAAAGGCAGAAACATTAGCAGGAAAGGCAATCCCAGCGATAAAAAGTTTGGAGATGTGGTAAGAATATATTTCCCTGGTCCTTTCATGCATGCTAACCCTACTCCCACTGCTCCAGGGTTAGGACACCAGCTAACTTGAGGATACCTTACCTAGTCTCCTATAGTTTCCTATTTGATCAAAATGCATCAGCATGAGTTGCTGTATTTCTAAGAGTCAAGAAATATGAGAACAAACTGGTTTGATATGTTAAAGGATTACAACTAGAAAAGGTAGCAGGAGAGGAAGACACTGGGTTTGGTGTCTGGAACATCTTGTAAGATAGCATTCTCGAATTAGTTTGAGTATAAGATTATTGAGAATGGACATTTTTTTTTTAACAGATGGCCAGGATTTCTCCTTGATATTCTATTTTTACATGTACAGTGAGGCCTAAGAATCTATTATTTAATATATTCCCAGGGTGGATTTTATGATTAGGAATGATTGATAAACACTAATTCATAATTGAATGAAAATACTAGGAGAAAAAACTAAAACATACGAGCAGATTAATTGCTGATTTCAATTAAAGTGAAGGCTATGAGAAGTTGTAGACTTACTAAATGTGGTTCTAGAATAACAACCTTAAGAACTTGGAGAAGCATTTTAAGTGACTTGTATTATTTTATTATACATTAAAGATTCATGAATAAGTAGAAAATGTTTATTGTAGAAAAATAGAAAACCAGTTAAGCAAAAAGAAGGTTGGGAGTAATTAACCATATAATCATCCTGCCAAAAAAAAATCACTATTAATTTTCCATGCAATAATATTTCAACATCTCAGGGACATTGTTCTTGACATGTCTTCAGGATGTGTGGACAAAATCTGTCTTTATCAAGATTAAATTTTTATAGAAAAAATGTTTAGAGAAGTCTTTTCAAAATGGTTTTATCTGTCATGATTCCCCAGAGAGACAAAACCAACAGGATATATGTGTGTAGGGATGCTGTGTATTTATTCTAGGATGTGGCTCACATGATTGTAAAGGTTAAGAAGTCACATGATCTTCCAGCTGCAAGCTGGAGCACGAGGGAAGCCCATAGTGCAATTTAATCTCACTCCAAAGGCTTGAGAACCAGGCAAGGCTGATAGGGTATATCAGATCTGAGTCCAAAAGCCCGTGCATTGAAAGCTCCAATGTCCAAGGGCTGGAGAATATAACAGTCTTGGATCAAGAAAAGAGTGCAAATTAACCTTTACTCTGCCTTTTAAAAAATTTATAATAGAGTCTGCAAGGATTGGTTGATGGCTATCAATATTTTTAAGGGAGATCATCTTTAATCAGTCCACAGGTTCGTTTCAATCTGTGAAATGAGTGAATGTTTCTTCTGGAAACATTCTCACAAACACATCCAGAAATAATGTTTGATCAGCTATCTGGCCTTCCCTTAGCCCAGTAAAATTGACACATAAAAGTAATCATCACAGTGCTGTCAAATTATTAAATGAAATAAATCCACATTCATGAGAGTCCCCTCTTCCAAATCCACTACATCTGTCAGTATCTAATATTTAATAATAATTCTCCATTTTAAAAAGTCTTAGAAATTATTCTGATAGAATATTTTGTTTTGTTATAGGATAGACCCGTGAAGGGACATAAAAGTTAAGTTTGTCCACACTCCCTCCTAGAACTCAGATATACTTCAGTTAATGTTTGGCCAACTTTCAGAATGTCCCCTTAGTATTGCAGCAGTGCCATTAATGAAGAAAAAATAAAAATTTTAAAATATAAAACAACAGTGTTCTCCTGAAAGATCTTCAGGAATTTTTCACAAACTATTACAATGCATGAAGGAATATTCTTCTGCAAACCTTAGGTTAATAGCTCCTTTTCTTAATATTTTGAAACTGTCCACACATAAAATGTCATTTGCAGTTGTTTTCTCTCTTGTCAAGACAATTGTGACAAAATCTAATTTAAAATACTTGATTTTTCACAGATTATCTTGGTGCTTAAGTCCACATTATCAGACTCTTTGTCTCTCTTTTTCTCTCTAAACACACACAAACACGCACATGTATGTTATTTAGAAAAAAAGAATGACTATAGTTTATCCATAACAATTGCATTTCTGACCAATTTTGTGAGGCAAACATTATAAAATATATTAACTAAATACTTTGTGATTTTTGGTGGCTATATTATAAATGCACAACTTTTATATTCGGATTAACTAATATACTGTGATCTGCTTTCAAAATGCCTAAAAGGCCCGGCGCAGTGGCCCATGCCTGTAATCACAGCATTTGGGAGGCCGAGGTGGGTAGATCACCTGAGGTCAGGAGTTTGAGACCAGCCTGACTAACATGGCGAAACCCTGTCTCTACTAAAAATACAAAAATTAGCTGAGCATGGTGTCATGCGCCTGTAGTCCCAGCTACTAGGGAGGCTGGGGTAGGAGAATTGCTTGAACCCAGGAAGTGGAGGTCGCAGTGAGTCGAGATGGTGCCACTACACTCCACACTGGGTGACAGAGTGAGACTCTGTCCCAATAAAATAAAATAAAATAAAATAAAATAAAATAAAATAAAATAAAATGCCAAAAACACTTCTGGAGTAAAAATTAGTACCAATAAGAAGGTGAAATATTTTTATTTTTCAAAGTCTGAAAGATGTGTCAAGTTTCAGGAAAACGCCAGACATGTAACCTGTAATTCTAACAGAGGAAATGCTAACAACCAAGGAAGAACATTGCATGCTCTACTAACTGACGGTGTGTGTCATCTCTTATTCTGCCAAGTCAGATACGAGGGTAAATTTCTATCAAAATTACAATTGATAGAGTCCTGGAGCTTAGATATGTTTATTGAAGAAGCTTCTAGCAAGAAATGCCTGGGATGCTAAAGGAAGTAAAAGCAATCACTTTTCATTCTTGGAGTCACCATCTGGGGAAATGTAAGACAGTATTTTTTAAGCCTTAGCTACCACTTCATTACAAACACTTCATTAGTGTTTTTCAGCTGCTCATTTGTCGCTTTTCTCTCCACCTGCACATCGTCCCAGCCAATTTTCAATAATGGCTGTCCCTTTTCCCAGCCCTCACTGTGCCAAGCACTGGACAGATTCTGAAAGGCTTTGCTTCAAAGTGAAATGGAGAATTTGGCCAGGACTTAGCTGCCATGGAGACATCCTCGATATTTTGCTTCCAACACACATTTGTCTGAATCGAAGCATTTTTTTCCATTTCGTTTTCTTCTTAATGGTCCCTCTTCCTTCCCAACTGCTCCAAAGCCTCTCCTACCAATTTGTGAATTAAAGAAAATGAGAATTTTCTTTGTTTCCTGCTTTCACTTCTTTAGCATGATTTAAACACTTTTCTCATTTTGAAGTCTATGGTATTTACTTGCACAACTCTCTATCATTATTTCATCTACCATCCTCCTCAATTATCTTTCATTTCTGTTGAAAACTTCAGAATCTTAAATAGATTAAATACTTACTTTATTTCCATCCAATCATCTGACTTCAGCTTTTGCACTGAGGACTCACCTAACAGCCTGTGTATACTTAACCCACTCACTTCAAATTATCCTAATTCACCTTTCAAACCACAATAATCACTACTCTGTATTATAACCTTTTGAAACTCTTCTTGATTCTATCTGAAGAAAGACAGTGTTGAAAATCTCTTCTGTTTCTAATCCCATCACCCTGTCCAAATACCACCATCTCTATGCTGGAATGATAACATAATTCTATTGGTTTTCTCTGAACCTGTTCCTCTATTCCAATCCATTTTCTACCCTGTACTTGCAGTGCTTTTTTTTTTTTTTTTTAATTTTTCATGCCCGATCTCCATTTTAAAGTGGTTCAAGTTTTTCTTTCATAGATAGATGGAGGTAGTGCTGTGCTGTTTGTTGCTTAACAATCAGCTGGGCAGGGCAGGAGGACAGAAACAGGCGGGTGAATGATGAAAAACTCCCACCTGTCCCCTTGCAGCATTTGCCAGATTTCCACAGTATAACTATGCAAGCTAGCAATGTGGTATTTCTGAGTGCTGAGTTGGAGAAAGACGTGCACAATTGGCCTGGAAAGCCAGTGGAGGTTGGTTCTAGCACATCACCGGGTAGAGACCAACTCCTCAACTTGAAGTTTAAGTCCCTGCTTCAGCTGTTTCCTCTGACCTATAAGCTGTGACTTGCCTTAATCTGTCAACTGACCATTCTGAACCTTTATTTAGTTTCTCAAATGTGCTGTATGCCCTGCTCCCTCTAGCTGTAGGGATTTTGGGCACATTCTTTCTTCCACCTGGAACACTCTCTATGCCACCCTTGCCAAAGTTAAGATCCCCTTTCTATCATTTTCTTAAAGAGATCTTCCCTGATCCCCACTGCATGCCAGATGAATCTAGATGTTTTATTGTGTATACACTGGTCATGGACATACTTCTTCTCCTCTTAACATTGTTGCGATTATTACCTCTATTTGTGTGATTGATTAATGTCTCTCCTCAACCAGACTGTAATTGTAAGTTTAAGAGTTATGCCTGGGTATAATTATGATTGTATTACTAGTGCCTATATCCAGCATAGTTCTAAACATATATTAGTTTCTATGAAAAATAAAAAAAAAAAACTTACATTGGATGAAAAAATGAAGAGTTATTAATCCCTTTCTTTACTAAATAATACCTGGCATATTCTAGGGCTTTATTAGATATTTATTGAATGATTAGTATTTCACCCAGTCTATTTCCTTATTTCTGCTGAAATCAGTTTTTACCTTTATTATGATCTTTATTTGTCAATCTAATATTTTTCTCCACCCCTTACTTCCTAGCCTCTAATTCTCTTCTCTGTTTGTTATAGTACTAAAGCCCATGTTTGAAGTTGTTTCCAATGTTTCAAATGTTTCAAATGTTATAACCACAACCTGATAAGCCATTGGCCTTTTTCACCTTTATGTATAGAGACTACACTCGTACCATTTGGGAAAAATCCACTGGTAATAAACTTTGTCCTAATCAAATGTTGAGTTGAAAAAAAATAGTAGTAAGTAATAATGAGGATGATATAACATAAAGTTATTAAAATCAGATACAAAAGAAGACAATTCATTCCTGACATAGATATTTTATGAGAAAAGATGTGATTATTTTTAAGTAAATGTTCTGAGTGGAATATTGAAAAATTCTTGACAGCAGTCTACCATACACACAAGTCATGATACAAGTGGTAGATTTAACGAGCCCACTCTGACATTCTGATTGCTAATATGGATGACATGTATGAATGAACACAAATAGCTAAGGAAAGATCTTTTAACATCACTAGTGGCATTTAGTAAACATATTGTAATTCTAGTGAGCCGTATTATGTAGGTGTTGATACTTAAAAATAAGTAACCGAGTTACAGAAAAACAAACAACACACTAAATCAATATGCTATCTTTCCAGCTTGAAATGTTTCATTCTTTCCCTGATACTATGTTCAATAGAACATCTGCTGAGATAGTTTATACTTTTTAAAAAATTTTTGAAAATAAGGCAGATTCTCTTTACCTCTGCGTCTTTTGTTTAAAAAGTCAAAGATGCCTCTGTTTCTTACAAAAAGGTCATTTTTAAAAACTATCTTTGAAAAATAAGGCAGAAAATCTATTCTATCAAGATTTCTATTTAAACACTATGTTTAAAGTGCGTGTTGCTTAGTGTTTTAGGAGCTAGAGGTATTTCTTTTGAAGTGTCAATCTGACCATTGCTATGATTTTGATGGTAATTACAGTGGAATGCCTATATTTCAAAGAGTGAGATCAGAGTTCATTTTAATCTCTGCACTGAATGAATTTGGCAGTGTTTCTGTTTCTAAGTTGAGTTCTGAGTACATATATTTGCAATGCATTTTGATGTAATAAACTCAGAGTTTGGGTATATCTGGATAGTTGGACCAGTTGGCTATATTAGCAAAATATTCAGGAGTTTAAACATATGATATCTAATATTACTATCATGTTTGAAACTTGTTTTGGGTATAGACATTATCAGACAAGTACCACATGTATTTCTGTAAATATTATTTGAGTATAATTCAAAATACAAGTTGAATAATATGAATATAAATATATGCATATAAATTACATATAAATGTGTAAATATTTATTTATTTATTTTCCTAGGGGAAATACTAAAATAGATTTTGTAAGGAATGCAAAAAATGATGTAATTGTTTGGTCCTCGATTAAGTAAGACAAAACCAGTAAAAATAGATAAAATAATAAAATTACTATACAAGCCAAGATTATTACAAATTACAATGTAGTACCTAACTACCAAATGAGGTATGTATGCATAAAATTACATAGCAGTTTCTTTCTAAAAGTAGGACCATAGAAGGCACACGGAAAAAACAAATGGAAATACATGGTACTAGAAGTCTTTAGCATACTATTCTCAATTTAAAACAGACAAGTAAACAAAATATGAGGATATAGAAAGTGAAACAAGATAAGTAAAAATGTAGATATCATGATTATATATTGAAAATGATACCTGTAACAGTGAATTCATATCTCAAGTATGTATAAAACATTCACAAAAACTGACCATATTAGCCTGTAAAGGCAAACTTCATAAATTTCATAAAGATAAATAGAAATCTCTTATCACAATGCAAGAAAACTATACATTAGTAACAAGGTCAAACGACAAAAATACTTTTTTTTTCAGACAAGTTCTGGCTTTGTCACCCAGACTGGAGTGCGGTAGTATGATCTCAGCTTACTGTAACCTTCACCTCTAGGGCTCAAGCAATCCTCCCACCTCTGCCTCCCAAGTAGCTGGGACTACAGGCATGCACCACTATGTTTGGCTAATTTTTTTTTTTTTAAATTTTTGGTAGAGATGGGAATTTGCCATGTTGCCCAGGCTGGTCTCAAAAACCTGAGCTCAGGATTCTGCTTGCCTCGGCCTCTCAAAGTGCTGGGATTGAGCCATAGGACTTGGCCCAAGACTTTTCTACATTGAAAAAAATACTAAAGTACTGTGTCAAAGAAGAAGTGCAAATCAAGATTTCAAAAATAATTTTAAAACATTGATAATAAGATTCAGTACATTACAGAATCTATTAGATAATATTTTAAAAGACATTAGATATTTAAAAAGACATTAGATATTTAAAAGATATTAGACATTTTAAAATCTATTAGATAATATTTTAAAAGACATTATAGAACAAATTATAGCAGCAATTAGATCAATGAAAATACAAAATGAAAGAAAATATTAAACATTTCAATGAAAAATTAAAAAATTACATTGAAAGAAAATGAAGGAAATGTTATAATAAAGATAAAAGCAATGAGCAAGAAAGAAAAGCTATGGAACTAATGAAAAATTTAAAAAGTGAATTGTTTATAAAAATCAAAAAATGTTCATTACTATTTAATCCAATTAATTAAAAAGGGAGAAAACCTAACTATAAGGGAACATGACAAGGGGAATAAAAAACTATTGAGACAGTTGATTTAGAAAAACTATGACTACTTTTTGCAGTTAGAGTGTACTAAAAATAAGTTCTACAGAAGTGCATGTGATATTTGTCTGATAATATCAGTATCTGAAAAGGAAGTTCCAAATATGACTACTTTGCACAAATATACAACTACATTGAAAAATACTATATGAAGTAAATAATTTTGAAGGAAAAATAGTTTTCCAGTATTGACCCAAAAGACAAAGAAATTTAAACAATTTCAATTAAAAAATGGAAAATTTATCAAATAATTATCTTAACAAGGAGTGTCAAGTCCCAGAGTCCAAAGGCCTAAGAACCAGCGGCAGTAATGTTTGAGAAAAAGATGGATGTCCCAGTTCAAGGAGAAACAAAGAATTTGCCCTTCTTTTGTGTTTTATCCTTTCTGAAACATTCTCATAGGCACACCTAGAAATAATATTTTACCAGCTATCTGGGCATCCCTTAACCTAGTCAAGTTTACATATAAAATTAACCATCACAACAGGCTGTATCAATTAGCTACTCAAGGCATGTCAGATAATATTGGGTTCAAGTTGCCCTAATTCATTTTACTCATAAGACAGAAGTTTTACAAGAGAAACAAGTTGAGAAGGTCCAGGGCTACTTCCCCATACAGTGCCCCCTTGTAGATCAGTGGTGTCACTTTGGCCCTACCACCAACTCAAAAGCAGTGACATACAGGTTTTCCCCGGGGTAAAGACAGATCATAAGAACAGAGAGCTCCATAGCTCACAGTTCTTACTAAGGGGACTAACTTTATAAAACCTGGAGAAGATTTAGTCTAAGGGAATTGTAGAAAACAATGGAAAATTTAATGGTAAGCAATTGAGACAGGGCAGATGTTTCCACTAGGCAGCAAATGAAACTATAGGGTAGCTAGAGTTTAACAGGGAGAATCAGGAAAAGAGACAGATAAACAGTCTTCCTGGGGTCAGAACAAGGCTCAAAAACTATGGTCAAAGAGTACGCTTTTAGAGAGATCAAATTTAATTTGATCAGACTGTGAAGTAAGTAATGTCATTTATTTTCAAAAATAATAGAGCAATCAGCTAGCATTAGTGGAGGCTTACAAGTGAGAGGACTTGTCCCTAGCTGACCTCCCTTATAAGAAATAGTAAAGGGAATTATTCAGGTCGGAAGCAAGTAACAGAAAGCAAAAGGATAGGAAAAGGAAACCATGTAATAGCCAACATAAGAGAGCTGGAGTAGATATTTTATTAGATAAATGGATTTTAACAACAACAAAAAAACAGAAATAAAGGAGGACATTTTAAAATCAAAAATGGTGAATCAAACAGAAAAATATAATTATAAATTATATACACCTAAAAAGAAGCCAAGTTTTCTAAATTCATGGAGCCAAAATTGGCAAAATTGAAGGGAACAATAGAAAACCAAAAATAATAGCTAAAAACATCAACATTGCACTTTAATAATGGCTAGAACAATGAGGCAGGAGATCAGTAAGAACACAGAAGACCTGAACAGCACTACAAACAAGTAGATCTAACAAACGTCTGTAGAACACATTACCAAACAACAGCAGAATATACACTCCCCTCAAGTGTCCACGGAACATACTCCAGGATATGATAGGCCAAAAGAAACCTCAATAAATTAAAAAGAATTGAAACCACACAAAGCATGTTCTTTGAACACAATGGAACGAAACAATAACTAATACGAGTAAGTTTGGAAAAATTAAAAAAATATGGGGAATTAACAATAGACTTCTAAATGAACGATAGGTCAAAGACAAAATCACAAAAAGAATTAGAATAAATTTGCAGAAGAATTAATGAAATGAAATAAAAACATAACAGACAAAAACTTACGGAGCGTGGCAAAAGGAGTGATTAGATGAAACTTGAGAGCGGTAAATGTCTGTATATGAAAAATGTAAGAACATCTCAAATCAATGACCTGACTTTCTACCATAAAGCACTGGAAGAAGAAGAGCAAACCAAACCTAAAGGTAGCAAAAGGAAGGAAATAATACTACTGTTAATAATAAATGTGATAGTAAAATTAAAGAATTATAGGGTAGAAATACAATAGAGAAAATCAATGAAACAAAAAAGATTCATTAAAAAGGTTAAGTAAATTGACAAACTATTAGCTAATCTGAGCAAGAAGTAAGAGAACAAATTCAAAATGACAAAATCAAAAACAGAAGGGGGAAAACTACCAACGTTGTAGAAATAAAAAGGATTATAAAGGAATATTATGAACACCAAGGAGTAGGTCAACAGATTAGGAAGATGAAACTGACACATTTCTTAAAACATATAAACTACAAAAAGTGAGTCAAGAAGAGAAACAATCTGAATAGGTCTATAATAAGCAAAGCAGTTAAATTAGTAATTTAAAACTTCCTTTCACAGCACGGACACAAAAAGTTGAGGCACCAATGGCTTTACTCGTGACTTCTATCAAACATTTAAAGAGTAATTAATACTATTTCTTTATAAACATTTCCCAAAAATAGAAGAATAGGGACTACTTTCCAATTCATTCTATAAATCCAGCATCATCCTCATATCAAAGCCAAAGAGGTTACAATAAAATAAAACTTTAAACCAATATTGTTTATGAATATAGATGCAAAAACCTCAACATAATACTAGGGAATGGAATCCAGCAACATATAAAAATGATTATGCTCCATAAGAAAGTGGGATTTATCATAGGATGTCAAAAGTTGTTAATTTCTGAAAGTCAGTTAATGTAACACACAGTGTTAACAGAAAAATAACAAAAAAAAATAAACATCTTAGTTGATATATAAAAAGCACTTGTAAAATCTAATACATATTTAAAATATTTTAGAAAACTAGGAATAGAAGGAAACTTCTTTAACCTGATAAAGGGCATGTAAAAAACCTACACCTAATATCATACTTAATGGTGAAATACTAAACTATTTCCCCCTAAAATCAGGAAGAAGACAAGGACATCTGCCTTTACCAATTGCTTTCAAAATTGTGGTAGAGGTTTTAGTGAAAGCAACTTGGCAGGAAAAACAAAGAAAATACAGATTGGAAGGGAAAAAGTAAAACTATCCCTATTTATAATTGATCTCATTTTGTGTACATCAAAAATCTTAATGAATCTAGGAAAATACAATTAGAACTAAAAACTGAGTTCTCCGATATGACAAGATATAAAATTTGCCATTACGTAAGTAAATTCTAATTCATCCATCTTTTTTAAGTATTGATATAGAGAGAGATTATTTCTTCAATATTATCTTGTGTTTTCTCTTAATAATGTCACCTTTTGTGTGTTTATTTTTCCACTTCTGTTCTGTATTAACATGTTGAAATATTCTGTTTCCCACTCCTTTCTCTACTCTGCTTTTCATGCCTGTGCTGGGTTGAAAGCAATGCATTATATTTCTTTTGTATTTCCTTGTTATCCTAAGCAGTGAATTATTACATTTTGTCATACACATCCAAGTTGACTCATTTGAGTAAGTATGAAAGTTACTCATTCAAAACTCATTTGAGTAACTATGAAAGGGTTGTGGAGAAGAGAGTAGGAGCTAAGATGCAGATGAAGGGGAAAAATAATAATCATATAAAATAAAAGGGAGGCATGTCCAGATGAATGGCTATGGATGGCTATGACCTATTCAGTGTGATTAATTCCTGTATATGCACCTCAGGTGCTTAAAATAGTATTATTCAGAATGTGTCTTTTCCTAAATATAAGAGATTTTAGCAATTGTAATTAACTTTCAAAGAACTCATTTTATTAACATTAGCTAGAGTTTAATTTTATCTTTTTAAAAACCATTATTTTCTCGTATTTGTCCATTTCTGTTTTATTTTCATACTGTGTTTTAGCCTTTCTTTTGCATTCACTCTGATTTTGCTAACATGTATACAAATGATGGCAAACTGGTAAAGTCTTTGTAAGTCTGAAAATGTCTTTTTTTTACCCTCCCTCTTGAATGAGAGTTTACCTCCATAAAAGCTCCAGATTGTCAGTAATTTCTCTCCGCACTGAGAAGGTATCATTCCATTCTCTCTGGCTTCCGTTGTTGTTTTCCAGAAGTCTGTATCAGTCTGATTGTTGCTCGTTTGTAGGTAATCTCTTTTGTGTCTGTTAGCTTTTAAGATTTCTTCAAGCTTTTCTATTCTGCAGTTTCACGACAGTGTCTAGTTACAGATCGGAGTTTATTTATCCTGTTCCCTGCGCAGAGTGTACTTCTGATCTGAGGTGCACTGTCTTCCTTCAGTTGTGGAAAATTAAGAGCTATTATCTTTTCAAATATTGCTTTTTTTTTTCATTCTTTTTCCTCCTTTATTATCCTGAGAGAAGCTTTGGAATGGTATTGACTGGCTTCAAATTCTGTCCGCTTATTAACTCTTTAGCTACCAGTAGATACCTGTAAAGTTATGTAAACTTTCTGTGCATTGGTTGCCTCGTGAACAAAATAGGAAAAATGCCCATTTTACCAAAGGATTAAATATCTATCAATCTATAAATACTTAGATGTAAACATGTATGTATGCATATATATGCGTGTACACACCCAGACGTATATATATATGTATATATAATGTGCTTATTGTTTCTGAAACCATGTCTCTTTGCTACTTCTTTCCATTTCTATGTTTGTATCTTTTACTAATTATCTCTTCAGTCCTGTCCTGTTTAGAGTTTATCTTATCTTTCAGTCACTTCAATTATAACTCGTTCATTTGCGAGATTCTAGTCATTTTGTTGTCTGTTGTTTTATTCCTGCTTGTTTTAGTTTCATAATTTCTTCTTCATGTATTTTATATTTTGCAGACTCTCCTTTTTTTTTTTTTTTTTTTTTTTTTTTTTTTTTTTTTTTTTTTTTTTTTTTTTTTTTTTTTTTTTTTTTTTTTTTTTTTTTTTTTTTTTTTTTTTTTTTTTTTTTTTTTTTTTTTTTTTTTTTTTTGGATTGGAAGATGAATTCCAGCCTCTATTTCTGTGTTCACCCTGGCTCATAGAGCAGGGTTTTGGTAAACTCTAATTAGCCCTAGGAACTCCCAGGCCTAAGTTAGATTAATGATATTTCTGAGTTTTGCTCAGTAACAATAGTCTGGGATATTGCAGACACAGTCATTGAGTCAGCCATTTGGTTCATTTTCTGGCCACTAAGTAGGGGCTTTTCCCTCCTACTACTCTCCATCTACAACTTTGAATATGATGGAGCAAAATAAGTCAGTCAGCAGATTTTTTTCTTAGGTCATATATTTTAAATTAAAAAAAATTGTTTTTGACTTTTTTCTAGTTTTTCTGTCTTACCATGCTTGACTTCAAAACGTAAGTCTACTTATGGTTCTGTGATCAGAAATGAATATTATCCCACGGAGCTTATCTTCTTCTGGGCAACCCTATGCGATTCCACACACAGAGCCCAACATACCCACAGCATCATATCTAGTCGCTACTTTGTGTTTTGGTACAGTTTTGGTACAAAACAATCACATAGTTGGTTTTGACCCCAATATTTTCTTTATTTTTTCTCTTTTTATGTATTATTTGTCATTGCTATACTTTTGGAGTAGGGCGTGGGACAGGTGAATAGTAGTAGAAATTCATATGTCACCTTGACCAGAATTATTCTATCCCCTCCTTTTTAATGCTTATTATTTTGGGTAGTTTCCTATTTGGGGGCACTAATATTCTACTTCCATTATTTGACTAGTAATAAAATATACTGATTGTAAACAGCATGCTCTTTGAAAAACAACTGAAAAACTGAGACTGTTTAGTTGAGAAAAAACAGGCTTGGAATGAAGGGTCCTAGGAAACAGTGTTCAGATATTTGAAAGGGTGTCAAATGCAAAGGGATTTGTTTAATTCAATTCCCTTGAAATTGAGAACTGCAGTTTGACTAACTGAGGGGAAACAGTTGGTATGGTCTACCTGCAGAAAGATGAAATGACAGCCTGCACACACAGTGACTCTCTCAACCCTAAAGTATTTTTACTCATAGACTGGGTGGCCATTCAGTAGCTTTTACTGTGGGTTTAAACGTGGAATATGTAGGTAGATTTGAGTACATGAATTGCAATTCCTTCCCACAACTGAGATTTGACTTCAATGTTTTGGAAAAGGGAACAGAAAATTCTGAAGCTGTCTTTTATACTAAGTAGCCGTAAGATTGAGGTTTCTATCTACTCTTAAGAACAAATGGATAATATCCTGGGCATTTTGTCAATTAAAGCTGTTAATTTCAGTTAGCTTGGTATATAATAAGATAATTACCTCATGCTTACATGCGGAGCTTTGCTTTTGTAGGTCACAGTTCTTTACATTAAGGCTTAGTTTATTTATTCACTTAGCAAATAGCTATGTAGCTCTTACTGTGCTCCAGGGACTGTTCTAAGTGTTTCACAAATAGCACCTCATTTAATCTTAACATTCATGTGAGGTAGGTGCTAATACAGTCCCCACATTACAGATGTAGAAGCCTGGGGCACAGAGAGGTTAAGTAACATAACTGAGATCATAGCAATAGCAAGGACAGTGCAAAGTTTCAGAGAGTCAGGAACCCAAGTCGTTGGGCTTAATCATGACACTATTTAACCATAAAATCATTCAATGCATCACAAGTACTATGAAGTTCCTTAGCAACTATGCATTTTATGTTGGAGCATAGTGAAAATATAATTTACATATTACATTTGGAAATAATTTATTTTCTATATTAATATACAGGAGTTTTATTGGCCCAGAATACATTCTTTATATCAGATATATGATTGAATGAACAAAAAAGGGAAATAGAAATGTCACAATAGAATATCAAGCTAAAATTTAATTACTTGTTGGTATCTTTAAATTCATTGGTGGTGTACTTTTCTAAATGGATTTTGAGTGGTAAGAGCAGAAATTAATTGTTTAATACATGTTTTCTTTTCAAATAAGGAATGTTACAGTAATTATGGGAACATATAAGTTTTATTCACAGACTCCAGGATGATAAATCACATTATTAGGAAACCTCAGCTGGCATTAACATTCCATCCATGACTTGTCTAACAGCAGCCATATTTGTGGAACAATTTGTATGTTAATTTTTTTAAAAAAATTGGTACTGAGGTTATCTAAGGAGGTTATTTTGTAGGTATGATTTATGATCAATTCTGAGCATGGTGTTTATCATATAGACACAAGAAATAAATTGAAACACCAATGCAGATCATAAAAATAGAAGAAAAGTACCCGAAGACTTTTGTATCGACACATATTCCCAGGAAATTTTGTGTCTGCTCATATTCCCTCAGATTGCTAATATGTGGGTAAAATAATGTCACAGAGAATTTTTACCATGACTAATAAAGTATGCTACAAATTTACTCTGTTCAAATGAAAGTGTAACTGGAAAGGGGTCTCAATCCAGACCCCAAGAGAGGGTTCTTGGATCTCACACAAGAAATAATTTAGGTCAAGTCCATAGAATAAAGTAAAAGCAAGTCTAAAAGGAAAGTAAAGGAATTAAACAATGACTGCTCCATAGATCGAGCCACCTGGAGGGCAGCTGGTTGCTCATTTTTAGGGTTATTTCTTGATTATATGCTAAACAAGGGGTGGATTATTCATGCCTCCCCTTTTTAGACCGTATAGGGTAACTTCCTGATGTTGCTATGTATTTGCAAACTGTCATTGCACTGGTGGGAGTGTAGCATGGAAGATGTCCAGAGGGCACTCTTGTCAGCATCTTGGTTTTGGTAGGTTTTGGCCATCTTCTTTACTGCAATCTGCTTTATCAGCAAGATCATTGTGACCTGTATCTAGTGTCGACCTCCTATCTCATCCTGTGACTTAGAACACCTAACCATCTGAGAATGCAACCCCGTAGGCCTCAGGCTCATTTTACTCATTCTATTTGAGATGGAGTTGCTCTGGTTCAAATGCCTTTGATGAAAGGACTTCCTGGTCTTCACATTCATCCTTACCAGTTTAATATTAACTGAAAGTGTACTAAAGAATAATTAAGTTATTACTTCTAGTTCTCTGGCTGACCTTTTCTTTAAGTTACAAAAATCTTTTAGGACCCATGGTGAACTCTACCAATAATAATAATAATAATAATAATAATAAAAACCATTAACCACCTTCATAACAGTACAAATATTTCTGAACTTATTTGTTTTTAGGACCTCTCGCATATAGACTTTAGGATATAGTGTCCTTCAAGCTACTTCTTTGATTTCTTTCTTAATCCTGCAGTGATATAAAAAAATTAAAAATTAAAAATAATTTTAAAATTTTGTAAGTAAAACTAAAATAAACAACACTAAAAGATGATTTATTTCTGTTTAAAAGAACCTGACTGGCCCACTGTGTTTAGTGATTGTTAATTATATATTCATTTGAAGAAACGCTTTGTGACGAAAGACCATAGAAATCACCTTTATTTTGAGCCAGAAGGCTCATTAATGAATGCATCTCCTAAAGAATCAGATAGGGGGGTGCAGTGGCTCATGCCTGTAATTACAGCACTTTGGGAGGCAGAGGTAAGCAGATCACCTGAGGTCAGGAGTTTGAGACCAGCCTGACCAACATGGAGATACCCCATCTCAACTTAAAATACAAAATTAGCTGGGCATGGTGGTGTGTGCCTGTAATCTCAGCTACTAGGCAGGCTGAGACAGAAGAATCACTTGAACCTGAGAGGCAGAGGTTGCCGTGAGCCGAGATCATGCCATTTGCACTCCAGCCTGCACAACAAGAGCAAAACTCTGTCAAAAAAAAAAAAAAAAATCAAGCCTAATCCAGTTGAGATTTTATCTGCTTCTTGGCTTAGTGGGGATTTAATTTGCAATCTTTATAGTTCAGAGTCTACAAAGATTAGCTGTCCATCATAAGACATTATTCAGTTTTACAGAATGCATATTACTTCCTTGACAGTCAAGTTCATCTCTTTTTTCTTTCTCCTCTATGAGTTCCACTGTAGCAAATGATTCCTTTTTTGCTAGCATCTCTGCCATCTAACTGTGATTAAGATATTCCCTGGGATTGGTTGTGAATGAAGGCAGACAATTGCAGCAGATTGTCATCTTAAATAACAACAGAACCCCTGGCTCCCAGATGTTCTGTACACTGGCGGTAAAAGAGGAATCCTAGTGGGAAAGTGGGAGCACAGGTTTGGATGGGAAGAAAATAATCAGGGACTTTCTTATTAGGCTGATCATGGGCATCAGCCTAGTAGATTCAGAGATTACTAACAAACAATGCATATACCTAACACACTGTCATAAGATGAATCAGCAATCTCCTTTAAAGTAGCGTAATAAAAGGGATTTTATGGAAAATGCTTTCCCATGGCAAAGGTCTTGTATATTGTGTTTCTTCTCATGGATGATTTGATTCAAAGAAAGGACACTGTAAAATGTTTATGAAAATACTACTAACAATACTGATAACTAGCATTTTATTGAACATTTGCCATGCAGTAAATATTGTGCTAAGGTCTCTATATGCATTAACTCTGTGAAGTAGGTATCAGAAAACCTAAATTCCAAGCTGAGCTCTTCCATTTACTTGCTAATGACATCAGTATTTTCATCTTGTAAAACGGAGATAAAACCTACTCTACAGACTTCAGTGCTTCAACAAGGTTCAAACATAGATTGCTTAAAAAAAAAACCACCACCAGCAGTCATTGTTAAAGCACATGATAGGGCTCTTAAAATGATGCTCCAAAGTATGTACTTCGGCATGCTGAGTACTTTGAACCTAAGGACTTTGGAAGGCCTTGGAAGCAGTCCCAGGACTAGGGTCTCTCTGACCTTCTCCTACCTGCCTGTCCTTGGCCCCTCATTCTTTCTAGAAGCGAGTCATGGAAACCAGAGTTCTTCTTTCCCAAGGTAGATCATAGAAACTAAGACCTGTTTCCTGCAAAGTCAGCTATGAAGTCTAGAAATACTACTTTTACCCTCCCTTGCCTTTCTGTGTCAGAGCTGGGAATAAATTCTTGGACTTACCTTGTCTGATGGTAAGTCATAAGATGCTCATTGCAGAGGTGTCCTGCCTTATACCTGGGAGGAAAGAATGCTGTAGAGGAAGGTCAAGAAGAATCTGAACAAACAGGCCCTTGTTTTGTTTTCCCACTCAATTACTATTAGGTTATACTGTTGGCAATCACATTTCTACACAGCTGCCCATTCTTCATCAAACACAAACATAAAAATAGAGTTTTTCTCTGAATCTTTGAGGTCTTCATTCTGAAGTCTCCCATGTCATGTAAAATTTTGATTAAAGAGTTTTTATCTTGTTAACTGGTCTTTTGTTACAAAAGTGTGGACTGTGACCCTTATGATCGGCAGGAAAAGTATTATACCCTTTCTGTTCCTGCAAATGCTACCAATAAAGAGAATGGTGATTGTCATTATTATATTCCAATTATGTATCCAGCAATTTTTGAATAATTTCCCCAAAAAATAAACTCCATGTCTCAAATATTACCCTCCAAGCAATCCTCTGCAATGCTGACAAATATAAAGGGAAAAACAAATTCTAAGAGCATTTACTTATTATTTTAACGTTTCCTTCTTCTATGACGTTCTATGATGGTCAGAAAGAGTTCTCCAGTTTTCCGGGTGACCTGCAACCATATCTTTGTATAATAACAGATGCTTTGTTTTGGCCAAGTTCTAAAGTATATTATTATGTGCAGAAGTTTTCGTGAGTGCCATTTTTGATAGAGGTGGTTGTATTCACAATTGACAATGGATAGAGGGATGGATATGATTGTGTAGGAATTTGGCGTAGTCAAAAATAGACACATATAAAGAAGATTATCTTTCTTTGCCTAGGATTTTACACATACACACATGCACACACATCCACATTTTAAATCAAGTTTATTCACCACCTATCTCTAGCTTCCTGGAGAAATTCAACCAGCACAGAAAAAAGTCCAAAAGTGTTATTTCCTTTTGGATCTGAAATATATTGATATGGTTCCGTTGCATCTACCCAGGCGTTCTTCAGTTCAATAGCCTCCTGGATTCGTTGTTATTGTTGCTCTGAAAGTTCAGGGGGTGCTCAGTGAACAAAATGTGTGTGTGGCAGCAAGGTTTCTAGAAAAAGGGATTCTACTTTTCCAAATATGTATGTAGGAGGTTTTAGTATTTGTGTTATTTTTAAGTTCTTATAGTGGTTGAGTGGAGTGATTTAAAATAAGGTCAGCCCAGAGTAGTTTCTGAAAAATAAAGGATAGTTTTGTTGAAGACCAAGCTTATCCCCTGCTTCTTTTACTGCTACCCAATACAGCATTCCTACTTCTTATGAGTTCACTTTTCCTTCCTTTACAATGTTAGAGGAAACTTATTTCTTGTGTGTTCTGTCAATGTACCAGTTGTGAACAAAATCTAAACTTAAATATGGGAGTAATATTTCCAGCGAAACTGCAAAAGGAGTCAAGAGCCAATTGAGTTGCGTTTAGAATTTTATTTTCCACTGTTTCCCTAAATAAGTTTGCTGACAGTAATTCAAATTTTCATTATCAATATCTCTAGATAACCAAAAATGAACTTAGTCTTGGAATTCTTTGTCTTTCAATTTGAAATGCATTTAATCTAATTACTTATTCATAGTCTTAGACCTATTCTGTTTTTATCCTCAGTTTATTTGAGAAATCATTAAGTAAGGTATTGTCAAAAGGTTTTGTTGGGGGAAGGGAGAAAAATAAAATAACTTTCTTTTGTGACTTTCCATTGTGTACATTCAATCACTTAATCTCATTTTACCACCGCCACATAGAAAATTTCTTGTGAGAAAGCTATTTGGGTTAGAAAATGGTAATAGTATAAACTAAAGTCTTCTAAAGGTTTCTCTCTCTAGTTCAAGAATCAAAACATGAGCATACTCCTGACCAAGTTGGCCTTGGCTTGGCTAAATTTAGACAAATTTCTTCCTGACCATAAGCTCCTGGCCTTCTTTTCCTCAGAGCATCTCAACATTTACTTTAGAAAAATTGCAGTACTAAATTCTCTCTCTGTCCTTTTGAGATGTAAATCTTACAGCTTCTTGCCAGTTTTACAACACAGGAATATCTTTTTTCTTGAGGATCTGGGAGCCAACCTTTGAAATGTATTCATTAAGAGGAAAGGCAGAGCCCCATCTCCCAGTCTTTGTGAAAAGATAAGAGCTTGACTTTAACAAACATGAATTAGCAAACAGATTAGGCACAAAAGGCCTCATCTCACCGAGGAACTCCCTGGGGCTAACTTTCTCCAGTGCTTTTGGTTTCACCCCAGTGCTTAAAAATTCTCCTGCCTTTTGTTTCAGTGAAGTTGAGTTCAATGTCTTTCCCTTATTTTTAGTTTTGAATAAAGTCTTCCTTGATTGTTTCTCTCGTCCAATGCATGTTTTTTTATTTGACAATGCAATAAACACTTTTAGGATGTTTAGTGGATATTTCTCACTTGTAGCTACGCAATCTCTGAACCCCTTCTATCTGAGAAAATTTCAAGTAAGATAGGCAGGGTTTTTCTTTCCACCATGAAGATTGAAGAAAGGGACATATTTGTTGTTGTCTAGGTAAGTCTTTGGCAGCTCTTTCTGGGCTTCTGACCTAACCTCACCTTGGGCTACTCCCTGATGGGGCTTTGAATCAGGAGTGGTTTATGTAAATAAGCAGGGGCCAGTCTGGAAACCATTCTAAAAGCGGGAGCAGATGCAGTGAAAGACAAAGCTGTATCTTGTCAGGAGGCCTCAGTGTCACCAGTGACCCTGTGGCTATGGTTATTTTCATAACTGTACTGTGGGCTTGAATGGTGACAGGACTTTGGCAGTTATTCTGGGTGTCAACTTTCCACCATTTCTTGCAATTTGGTTCTTCAACTTTCCACTACATTTTTTTTCAACTTGGAATCTCTTCAAATAGGTTTCATCCCCTTTGAATAATCCAATGTTGGTTTATTTTGTTTGTAACCAAAACCATAACTAATAGAGATGACGAAAATAGTAAATAACATAATGGCTGTGGGAGATGTAGTGGACATGTCAGCAGACTTGGGATCGGGAAGCCTTATTTCTAATTCTTGCTCTGCAATTCTCAGTTGTATGTCAGATGGAACATTAGCTGAGCTTCACTATCTTTTTTACTTTCAGTGGCTTCTCCAAGAATAATAACATAAGACAAGATTTCATCTATCCCTGATATTCTCAGAAGGTTAATCACTGGCACGACCACAGAAAAAGTGCTACAAAAGGTAGGAAGTGGGGAAAATCATTGTGAATTGAAATATCTGAGAAAAGATTCCCAATCCAAGCTTTTCTAGCATCTAGTTATTATTATCATTATTATATCTACACTCAAGGATCTTTTCAGGCTATATACAGAAATTTGAAAAATAAAAGAAAAATATTATTAATAGATGCTTTAAAATATATTAGGGAAGTAAGCAGAAGCTACAGTTTGTAGCAGTCCCTCTGGCAATGGCAGTGCAAGCTGTATCCATTGTTCCAAGTATTAATCAATCAACTTGCTATTGAGAGCCTGCCCCTAGAAAGACATTACGTAATGGGTGAGACAGAAGATAGGCAATACTCCCTCTGCCTTTAAAAGATAAATACATGATGACAAAAGCTATGAATCAAATTTCTCCCTGTCTATCAATATATATCTCTACCATATATGTCCTGTGGCCTGAAACAGAAGGAGCCTGATTCTCATCCTGCTTCTGCATGTGCCTTGATACAAAGATAAAACCTAAAAACATGGCTTTAGGTTACCTGGTGTTGAGTAATATTTCCGGGGATGAGTCTGACATTTACAGAAATACCTCCAAGTCTTTATCTCATTAATGTATTAGCTTTTGACTCTGATTAAGCCACTTTACTTCATGAAACTTGTTTCTTCTCTACCTGTAAGAAATGCTAATAATTCTTAATGCCCAGTATTGTCATATAGATCAAATGAAAGAATGCCTGTAATACATTTAGCAAAGTGTTTGGTGTTCAGTAAATGTTCTTTGAATGGTTAATAATGATTCTTTTACATTGTATATACATTTTGAAGTCCTTTCTATGACTCATTAGGTAGCATAAGCTGGGAGTGTCATAAAGCTAGAAATAAGTACCCAAAAGCCTGTGGAAAAATTGGAAGACAGCAAATCCTGCTTAAAAGTTGACAGATACAGATTGCGTGAGGAGGCAGGTGGCAAGAGGTAGTGAAGGATAAGAAGAAAATTTCTGATTCTGAAATTCATATGCTTTTTGGATTTCCTTCGCCCAGCCCTAAGTATGAGTTCAAGGAAAGAGAAAATTTACAACTTAGTCTACACACACTGTTACCTAGGAAACCAAGCCATGTAGCATATGCAACAAACACCAGTAAAAAGTCTGAAGTGTGTTTTCTAAACCTGGGAAAAGAGCTACAGGACTTAGACTCATGACATTACTTTTATGTAGTTCAAAGTAAAACAAAAATGTGCCATCTGATCTTTGCCTTAAGAATAATTATAGATGGCTACAAAGTTGTGAAACTCATTGATACCACATTAATACCAAAAAATCCAAGACATTCCAAAATCATCTGTTTTCTTAGGTAAGTAAAACTGAGAACTCAAAAGCTGTAGGAAGATTAGCCAAGGTCCCCTGGTCTCATGCTCTTGCTCTCTCTTCTCTGCTTTCTCTGTACAGTGATTTCTTCTCTCCATAGACTGGCTTTCTCCATTTTCCCACATATAAAGCAGTTCCACTCCACCTTCACTTCTCAGGTTTGCATCCACCTAAGTCCAAACAAACAGTCCTGACTGAATTATAGCCTTTGTCTTTCTCACTTCTAAATTCTTGGGAAGGAATATCCAACTAGCCCTGGGCAGTTGTCTACCTTAGATCATCTACCCTAGTTGTCCAACAGGGAGCAGGACCCTGTTGGAAGCCATGGCAGTACTCTATTTTATTTTCCTGGAGCGTAGGAATAGGGGGCATGTTGAGTGAATCTGTTCTCGGAAGAAAGAGTATTATTAGGAGCTGGCAGGCACCTCAAATGATGCCGACTTCTTGTAATTTGGGTAGAATAATTGTGCTTTTAATCATGTCAGACTATCAGGAAGACATCGAATAAATGGTCAAATGCCAATACTTTTTGACATGCAAGAATTTTAAATTTAGTTAGGACCATTAAGGCTGTTAAGTCACAGGTCTTCACAATTAAAACAGAAATAAGCATGTAAGAAAAAAAATGATCCTTAAAACAAACTTATCAGAAGAAAAAGGCCTATCTTAACCTTATAATCAGTATGTTAGCTTGAACCTTCTGCTGATCCACAGCATGCTAAAGTAGAAAAAGAGATAGTTGATGTAAATTTTGTCCCTATTTTAGGGCTTCTAGCCAGGCAAAGTTGAATGATAACTCACTTAAAAAATTAAGTGGAAGTTCTCCCTGGGGGATGTATTTAAAGACAAATTCCCTCAATCCCATGAAGATCAATTAAAAGTAAAAGGAAATTGGGTTAGATTTCATCATGTATTCATTTTTCATTAGACTACAAAATCATTAGAAAAAGTAAAAACTTGATTTTGCAACAGAACTGTTTCCTTTCTTAAAAAGTAATTTTTTATTCAGGACGGCTTTGTCAGGATCAATTCAATTAAAATGCCAGTATTATACGTATCAAGTACAACCCATACAAAGTTTGACAAACATTTGCATTACATGTGTTGTGTTTAGTTAGGACAGCAATTAAAATAGGAAGTAAATAAACTGTATATACATATTTCTCTGTGCATAAATACAAGAAGATTTATTACCCATTCTGAGAAGAGGGTTGCAGGAGACATTAATATAAAAAGTTAGAAAAGCATTTTTAGATTATTTCAAAGAACATTTATGTTTCCTTGAAATGATTTCTTAATGAGATTTTCAGAAGTCTCTGGTGCTGAAGATAATCTAAGGCCCAAGATAGAAATACAATCACAGTGCTACACACATAGGTATTTGCTTACAAAGCGGGAAGTGGAATGTCTGTTCAACACTGTCCCTACTAGTAAAGTAATGAGATTTCTGTGAAAGGCCCATTCAGATTTCAGCCACCACTCACAGTTTCCTTTCATCACTTATTGATTGGTATTGTAAGATCCTCATTTCTTTATAATGTGTAAAGAACTCCTTGAGAATGAGAATTGTAGTTAGTATCATTTCCACTTACACTTACCAAGTGGATTTAATGAACATTAAAGATTGAACACACTGTAATAACATATTTCCTCATTGTTTAATCATTAATAGTACTTGACAGAACTTTGTACATGTTGTAGTGTCAAAATTAAATTTTAATGACAGGAACATTCTATAAAGATCCAATAGCATCTTAAATAATACTTAACTAAGCACAGGAGAGCAGTACTTATAAAAGGAAATACTAAATGTTATGCTATACTGGCTTCACACCACGTTTTTAATCTTCTTGATCTTTGTTAACTACACAATTCTAATTTAGAATAAATGAGCAGATAGTTCATTTTGGCAAGAAGGCAATAGTGGGAGCCATAAAAGTTTTCTGAAATTCCCACGCAATAATTATTTCACTATACTTTTATCCGCAGAAGGGATATGCACTAAGTTCTAATTGGAACTTGTACCTCCAACTACCTTAGCTTTGAGGTACATGGTGAAATTGTTTTGAGGAAGTTGTACAAACCAATAATTTCAAATCAATGCATATTTATAAATAGTGCAAACTCAGTGTTTTATAAGAATAACAGAAGTGGCAGGAAAATAGAAGTTCACCAGTAATTAGTAAAAAACAGTTAAAACATACTTTATTTAAAAGAGGATTCAAGATGAATCAAGTAATACAGATACGGATAATTTATTTTGAAAAATTCCACTGATTGTAATCTCGTATTGCGTACTCCATTTCACTGAATAGTTTCTATCCACTGAAGGTCAGGACTAGGGTATAACATTGGAGTATCTGGGTGTTCATTTGGTGAACTTCAAGCAACACTGGTACTTTTCAACATTCAGGGTTAGCATTTATGGCTTAGCATTTTCTGAAACAAAAAGTGAAACCACATTCACATAAAAATGTAAGCATACTTAATAGACACACAAAATTAAAAATTCAACATAAAAAGTATTTTAGTTGACATCAATGTATTCATGTGAGTACACAGTGAATATGCTTATGGGAGATTTAATAACCTTGAGAAGACTGATCTTTCCATTCAATGGTCAGGCACTGTCGAATCTGACTGCCATACTGATTAGGGTTTAGTCAACTCAGGGTCCTGCATGAGTTCTCAACTTGGAGTGCATGAAATCCTAGGTCTGTTGAAAGAAGTTCAGGAGTTCATGAACTTGCAGAGTACAAATTTACATCATTATTTTCTACGTATTGCTCATTCACTGTGTAAATGCTGTGTATGAAGTACATAAGAAAAAATAAATGTACGCTGATTGTGGGGTTTACCTCAGAGGATTTGAGGATCCCTATGGAAATATTTGAATTGCTTATCACAGTGTTTTTCACATAATAAAAATTCTACAAGTGGAACCTATGTTGATTATTTATGGTAGTGGTAAGCCTAACTCAGAAACGTTTTTGCAATTGCCACAGTCAAAGCATGTTCAGAGTACTCCGATAGGACCAGTTTTCCAACATGAATTAAAGGATGAAAATACAAATTAGTGCATTAAGAAGGGAAACAGCATTAAGAGATCAGGGCTGGGTGCAGCAGGTCATACCTGTAATGCCAGCACTTTGGATGAATGAGGTAGGAGGATGGCTTGAGGCTAGAAGTTTGAGACCAGCGTGGACAACACAGAGAGGCCTCATCACTACAAAAAAATACAAAAATAACAGTAGCCGGGCATGGTGACATGCATCTGTGGTCCCAGCTGCTTCTCTTAAAGAAGAAAAAAAGAAAAGAAAACCATGTTTACCTTCCTTCCAATTCAGGGGAGAGGGCCACTATCTTCTTTTGGAAATGATTACCCTCATCACAGAGATAATTTAATCTGTGTTATACCATGGCTTCTTCCACTTGCTCAGACAGTCACATACATGGATATAAGATCATTCCTAGAGAAAGGTAAGGCTAAAGTTGTGTTAGGATTCACCTGTGATGCTGTGGAAACATAGACTATAAATTGAGCTATGGCAGTAGCTACAGAAAATTTTATAGACCACTTTTTTTTTTTTTTTTTTTTTTTAGGCATAGCCTTGTTCTGTCACTCAGGCTGGAGTGCTGAGGCACAATTTCAGCTCACTGCAACCTCTGTCTCCTGGGTTCAAGAGATTCTTTTGCCTTAGCCTCCCAAGTAGCTGGGACTATAGGCGTGTGCCACCACGCCTGGTTAATTTTTGTATTTTTAGTAGAGATGGGGTTTCACTATGTTGGCCAGGATGGTCTCGATCCCTTGACCTCATCATTCCCCCTGGAACCCAGCCTCCCAAAGTGCTGGAATTACAGGTGTGAGCCACCATGACCAGCCTATAGACTACTTTTTATCTTTTATCTGAGCAAGTGGTTATTGACAACCAATCAACCTGCTTAGATTAAAACCAGATATTTTCAGAGAGATTACCACATAAACTTGAAATATATTAATAGGAGAATATCAAATCTTAGTCTTTGACTTTCTTGATCTTTTTTCTTTCTCATTCCCGGGGGAAAAATATCAGGACCTCTTATCTTTTTGGGTACTAGCAATAAAACCAAGGATACATTTATAAGTAGTGGTGGCTTTTATTTTTGACATTTAATAAATGAAAATTAAAGTAAGATAATATTTCTTTATCTAGTAGCAAAACTTGGCTCTTTCTCTCTCTTTTTATTCTATCTGAAAAAAGCTATCCATTTAAGTTTTGTCACATTTAAAAGGCTTTTTCATGAATTTTCCGATTACCCAGATCTGGAACTGCACTTGGGATAGGATTGAGTGGTTTTACAAAAGAAGCCTCATTCTAAACACAGGAACTACAAGTAGGGGAGAAATTGCTTTCTAAAATAAACAAATAAATAAATAAACCAGTGATAAGGTTGAAATAATGGAAAATAAGCTAATCGATAGATGCCTACTACTTAAATTACGTGACTAGTTGTTTAAGTTGTATGTTAAAATACATTGTTGATTCCAATGAAAAGATAAAATAACCTTTCAATACATTTGCTAAAATATTGAAAATAAGACACCAATGAAGTAACTACTTGTTTTAGCTTTAGGTTCTGGTCACATATCAAGGAAATTATAAGGAGATCACTCCTTCTTCCTAATTCTCAATGTCAAATTCCTAAATGGGCAATGATCCTTGTGTCCCGTGTGTGAGGAATGTGAAAGCAGTTATGATTTATTTCTGGGTCACATTTAGAGTGTTGGTATCCTGAATGGTGGTCTCCTCCTGGACTTTCGATTTTGGCTCTACCTTGAATTTTGTCTCTTGCCTTTTGCGTGCTTTCAGGTTATTTAACCTGATTCAGCAAATGCTTTCAATAGTAAACATGCTTTTATGTCCTGCTAATCTATCTGGGTTTATATCTTTCTTTAATTGTAGCCTCGCTATGCCTTACTCTCTTAGTTCATTGACACGTTTGAAATAACAAATATTTTAAATATTTTCCTCAGGAATTTTAGTTGTTATCAAAGAAAGAGAGTCTATCTTTGTACTAGTTCATCATATTACTAGAAAGTGAAATCTGAAAGTAAATTTTTAACTTTGGTTTGTTGACCATGGAAATATTTTTTTTTTGAGCACATGACTCCTATGTTGTAGAAAAATTATCTTTGACTATTTTAGAAAGAGTTACGTAGACACTTTGAGATTGAAGGAAGAGAGAATTTAGGCAATAAATTCAATTGCCTAAGAGTTACTGAGAGTATAAACTAAAGCTGAGTTAGATAAAATGGAGAAGAGGGAACAAATGCTAGAGAACTGAACATTTCAAAGTACAGAGATACAGGTGCATCAGCCCCAAGAAACTAAACACTTTATCTTGAATCCACGTTTCTGGAAAATAGCACATAATAGTTAGGTTATACTAAATTTAGCAGGAGGGCATATTGGAAGTAAGTTATGTGTTGAATTGAATCACGGTAAGTGTGAGCTGTTTCAAAGGTCTTTTCTTACTACAGTGGCATAGACTATTTATTTCAGTTACAGAATTAGAATTGACCTTACCAGGTGTCTTAGCAGATGCAAAGCCTTGGATCTCAGCTTGTGGCAAAACTGTGAAGAATACCAATGAGATTACTAGCACCACGTAGGTAAGAAAGTAGTGATTTACCAAGTAAATATTGATTCGAGGTGTTTTTTAAAAGTGATAATTTTTGAAGACATTTAAAGATGCTCCACAAAGTGAAGTGTACCAGATACCAGTGATGAAGGTCTATCTTACAACTGTTTCCATTAAAATGGGAAATAACAAGAAAAAATTTTCATTATTATCTGCTCCAAAATTTATTCCCTGGGAAAATCTTCCTAGTGCCTCCAGGATTCATTGAACTAACCATGTTTAATTCTTCTACAAATTTATTTCTGTGCTACACAATGAACGTATTCTTCTAAAATAAATTGTTTTCTCACCAACATTACAAATTGATCTCTAGAGAGGCAGAGTAATGGGAAGAGTGTGGATTTTGGAGACATCAGACTGTGACATATTTGCTGGATTGGAATGCAGATCCATCACGTCCTAGTGGAAAGACATTTCTCAAATGTCTAATTTTCTCTGGGCCTTAGTTGCCCAATACATTAGGGAAAATTGTTCTTACTTTGGAGGATTTTAAAAGTTTGAGATAATGTAAATCAACAAGTACAGTGACTGACATCGAGAGTCTTGTAGGATGGCACTATGTCTTGAAACAAAATAATGGCAGTCATACAATTTCCTTGAATAATAGTTTTTCAAATCTGTTATTGGAGGGAATTAAACAATTGGATTTAAAGTCTGTTTCTATGGTGCTCCTGAACCCAATTCGTATATACAATAATACTAGGTGTAAAGAAATGACTGAATAAAAACATATTGACTATTAGTTGTTAAAATACAAACAGCTAAATTTAACTTTTTAAAATAATTTTAAAAGTTGGATTTTAAGTTTCTTTTATTTATGTGTACTGTGGATTTTTAAAGTTCTGCATACAAACTGATTTTTCATAAAATTTTCCACTTAAATACTTCTATGTATGTGTAAACAGAAAACAATTCTGCTGTGGATAAGAAAAATCTTTTGTATTTTAAAAATTCTATTGCATTGCTATGACAACCTAAATTTTAAAATTACAAAATATAGGATGGAGAGTGTTTTTCTTCTATCTTTATTACCTGTAAAGAGAGCTATTGGAGCTTACAAGATGAAAGGGAAAGAGGAAAAGAGACAGAGAAGAAGAGGAGGAAAAGCTTAGTCAGGCAGCTTTACATGTGCAAATATATATCATAATGACACCGTATAGAATGACTCACGGATTGAAGAGATCCTGGAATAAGTAGACCGAAGCAGTAGAAAAAGCAGCAGAAAATGTCACTATTTGTGCTGCTCTGTGGAGAAATTAGAAGGAAAAGTTTTATGTTGAACAGGGAGATAATATTTTTCCCAATGCCATGAACAAGCAATTATGGAATTCCTACTTTTTGAACTATGCTTGGCATTGCATGTTGCACAGCTGGATAAAACTCCTTGATCTTAAGAAGCTAGAAGGAGAGAACTAGGGAGAAATAGAGAAGGAAAAGAGAAAGAGAAAAATGGAGAAAAAGAATAAATGAATCAAGGGAAAAAGTAGAGTATAAAATGAAGGAAGGGAGAATATGCAAGAGAAAATGGAGAAACATGTATTTTCCATGGAGTAACATTCAACGCAGGACTAGAGGAAGCAATGAAATACTACTAGTTTAAACATATGGAGGAAAATCTTCTCAATTATTAAAATAAACAGGTTTTTTTTTTTTCTGCCTCTTTCTCAGTAAACTACTTGTGTATATAGAAAAAGCAAAAATCCAATGAGGTAAGACAGTCTGTTCCAAAGGGAACTAAGTCAGGCTTCATCTCTCTTCAATTGCAGGTTTTACTTGGTAGAGTTTATTATGTCGTGCCACCACTCATAATAAAGTGTGATAAAAATAAAATGTGATAATGCTACTAGACAAGTATTATGTACATAAAACAAGCCTATTTTAACAGGTTAATAACTATACTACCATAGCTGAACTCATTGGCCAGAATTTATGTTTCTATGGTAAAAAAATCATCAGAAATAGCATTAGTTCTGCCCATCTTCTGCATAATTTTCTATCATATCTTTTAAATAATCCAAGAAGATTTTCTGGTGGAGAAACAAAATGAACACCTTAACAGTAGGGATCTTTGATCCATGAAAACTGTATGGTATAATGAGAAGTATGAAGTCCACAAAATCTAAGTCAAATCCTGACATGACTCCATTCAGCTGAAGTCATGCGTGATCTTGAGAATGTTACTTCACATCTCTGAGAGTCTTTTCTCCATTTATTAAATGTTAATGATAATATCTACCTCATAAGACCCTTGTAGGGATTCTAAATTATGCAATTTGCAAAAATCCCTAGCATACGATAAGCTTTTAATATGTATTACACAATTCGCTGTGACTCTTTGTCTCCATCCAAGCCCATTAATCATTAAATTTCTAATCTACTTCTTCATTTGAATAAGAAAAGAATGTAAAGCAGATTGTTCCCCAGCAATTTAAAATATATCACTGCCATCATTTGGTGCTCACAACAAAATGACAGTTCTTCACCCTGCCTAATGACCTATTGATCTGGTACCCACCTGCTTTACCAAATCTACCATCTACTACTGTCCCATGCACTGTCTTACAGCCTCTTTGGGCTTCTGCTTGGATTTCAAATTTATCAAGTCCCTTTCTCTTTAGGGCTTGTGCCCTGTTGCTCCTTTCCTCTAAAATGCTCTTCCTTTAGTTCTTTACATGGCTGGATAGTTCACAAAATGGAGATCTCAACTCAGATTTTGTATCCTTAGTGATGCCTTCTTTGTGCAAATATAATTACTTCCCAGTTGGTTCTGGTCCACCAGCTTCTTTGTTACATGCATGGTACTCATCATAATCTGCAATCATGTATGTTTTTTTTTAACTGGTTGATAATCTGCTCTCAATTTTCTTAGAGCAATTACTCATTAATAATGTTTTAAAAGGTGAAAGAGAAAAGGCAGGCCTGTGTCAATAACTATGAAATTTCTCAAACTAAGGGATGCACAGCACACTTCAAGTTTTCCTAACCCTAGAATGGGAAGCAATTTGATCTAGAAAATGTCTGCTCCTTTGTCTGAAAGGTTAATGAGCCAAAAGAAAGGAAAAAGATTTTCCAAGTAGGAGAAGCATTTGCTATGTCTTTCTCTGGAGACAAGAGAGATGAGAGAGACTATGATAAATATGAGAAATTACAGAATTTAGCTTAGATGAAGGATGGTTGTGGAGAGGGGGAATAATATGAGGTGATATTGGAGAATAAGCTGAGGGAAATGAGAGCCATGGGGTTACCTGTGAGCAGCGAATAACAGATGTTAAAATAATTTCAGATAAGATAAAAATGATTTAAGTAGAAGTCAGTCATTAATTTTAGAAGCAAAGAGAGATGCAAATAACACTGGTTTCAGCAAAAGCCCACTGAGAATGTGGGTTTGAATCTGCGGGAAACAAAGTGATTTTGAGTACATCACTTAAGGATTGCAGACACATTTATATGGAATAAGTAACTGAATAGGTAGTTTTTCAAGTTCCTATTCTGCTTTACAATTCTGGACATATGCAATACAGTCTAGCATTCTTTCTTGAAAAACCTTTCAAATAAATGATAACGAATATTTTGTCTTTTGTCTGATCTTAACCATCCTTGCAGATGTTCATTTCCTTTATCTCATTAAGGTTTATTAACTGGTTACTCCTTTTCTTACATAATAGCACCTTCTTATGTATGGCTTGTATGAAGACAATGATAAAATTTCTATGCCTACTATATAACCGCATATTTGTTTTATGATTCCTTATATTAATATTTGAACCTGCCCAAATTCTAAACTCACACAGTAGTCTAGACACCCTGTCCTAACATATATATAACATTTAGATTTCTGTCTCAAAAATATAAATGCATGTTTACTAAAGTGAAAAGAAACTGATGAACAAAACAGAAGGGAAATTGTGATTGAGGTCACATCAACAATTTCAACAAATCAACAAAGGCATTAAAGGGAATGAACTTAGTTCCTTCCTAACAGCGTCTCGGCTGGTTTCCATATTGCTATTTTTTCTGTTATTATGCGGTTAATGCAATCTAATTCAGTAATGCCTTCTGAATGATTAAGCCATTTATGATTGAACTTGATGAAGGAAATGAGAAAAGCCTCTAAACATCTAAATAGAATAATTTGTATTAACTGCTGTAAATCGCAATCAGAATACTATTGAAGTCAACGTTTTACTCAGGTACAAATATTTCTAGAATTGAGACATTTTCATCAATATTTATAATGACATTTAGGAAAGAAATTAGGACTCCTGACATTATAACTATTTTTATAGGTTGCAGAGTTTTCTCTCTGAATATTTTGTGGTGCTATTAGTGCTTCCTCTTCATGAACAGCAAGTGAAAACATTAGTCTAAGCAGAGAATTGTTCTTCCATATATCAAGGGCAGTGCCCTTCCATATATCAAGGGGAGAAAAATAGCCATTATAGACAGATAGGGTCTGTTATACAATGTTTTGCAGAATAATTCATGTTATGAAATGTATAGGAAGGTATATCCATCTTCAAGTTACTTTGGATTTATCTTTTTTTAAATGTATCACTTTTTAAAATATATCTTTTTATCATTTTAAATGTTAATAAACATTTTCTCCCACATACATTTATGAAATATTAATATATTTGAATAATAAAAATGCATTAATTATTCTAAAAGGCTTACTTCTGTTAATATGATCCCTGAATGTGCTTTCACAAGTCTCACACTTTTAAATAATTTGCACATGGTCAAAGATGAGCACAGATACTAGTTCTAAATTTTTAAAAAATTTAGAACTAGTATCTGTGCCTTAACCTATACAGATGGGGACATGACTTTAGGCTTTGGTTCCAGGCTCAGTTGATGCCAGGCAAGATTAATACATATCTGTCACTGCACATTCATGAGTAGAATACTGGTGGGTTGAAATAACAAGGCTGTGTTGTGTTGTGATAAGGTAATAATATATAATGTTTCATGCTTTTTATTTAGATGCTTTTTTGGGGGGTGCATGGTCTTGCTTTGATGCCAAGGCTGGAGTGCAATGGTACCATCTCTGCTTGCTGCAACCTAAGCCTCCTGGGTTTAAGCAATTCTCCTGCCTCAGCCTCCTGAGTAGCTGGGATTACAGGCGTGTGCCACTGTGGCCAGCCTTAGATGCTTCTTATCTAAATACATACTATCTAAATATATTTATATAAATATTATTTTTAAAGTTTAAATTTATGTGCAATGAATTACTTTAAAAGAGGATATTTTACCCAGGTGAATAATATAATTTCCCAATATGAGGGGGTAAGATCAATTAGGATTCACATAAAGTGACACTACTAAGACTTGTTAATTCTTTAACGAGTGCTGATAGAGCATAATCTGTATAAAATGAAAGAACACAATGAATAATATATTTCTGCACAGTATCTCAAAGTAAACATGTGTGTTCTGTAGATTTTATGCAGTTCTGCCCTTAGACCTAGGCGAGCAAACTTCTGTCTTGGATCCTATGCCTTTGGGGGCGTCATGTTTCAGAATACCTTCTTTGAAGTGTTCTACATTCCTTCCCCTTCAGCGTCTGGGATAGGACTAGCCTAGTGGTGCTTTCTGGATAGGAAGCCTCATGTTTGGATTGGAAGCCACATGGGCGCTGGGAAGCTCTTCAACCCTTTATTCAATGGGTAAAGTTGGCCAGAAACCCCTGGGAGCTCTGGGACTCATTCATGTTTGTGGGGCTGTCCAAGGACCTTGCAGTCAGGTCTCAACTGTAGTACAGCATCACTTTCACAGGACCATGTTAAGACTGAGTCACCAATATGGTTCTGACAAGGTTAACTTACATGGCTGAAACTGAGTATGTAGATGGAACGCCACAAAAAGTTCTTGTCCAGGGTCCTGAATACCCTAGGGGCAATCCTGGTAACATGCCCTTAAAGCTTAACTTTCCTGTTTATAAAAATTATACAATCTTCAATGTGATTTATGCTACACATTTGTGCAATAGATCTATGATACCTGACAGGGTACAATGTCATTTTGAAGCAAACACAGTGAACATAAAAATAAGTCTCTTGGTTTCTTTCATCAAAAATAAAACAAGCTAATGTTATGAAACATTATGCCAATAAATTTTGAAGCTGACAATGAAAGTATTATTGCAACCCTACTCAAGGAACTTACTACATCACACATCAGGAAGAAGCGTACATAATTAGGAAAAAATAAATATTGAAATCTGCCCTAATGATGGAGTGGCTTCTTGTGAACTTTTGTGCCAGAACAAGCCAGTCCGAAACCCAGTGGTTTAGAGCAACAGCTGTGATTTATTTTACCCACGTATCTTCAATTTGAGTAAAGTTCCTAAGGGATGGCTTTCATTGTTCCACATGGCAGCCAAAGCATTTCAAACAGGACTGAAGGATCCAATTGCAGGATGGTTCACTCACCTGGTTAGTAAAAGTGATATTGGGTATTGGCTGAAAGCTCCGTAAAGGCTTTCAGCAGGCCTCAGAGCCTCTCTATCAGGGACTTTGGCTAATTGGGCTTACTCATAGTATGGCAGCTAGGTTTCAAGAGTGGCTTTTCCAAATGATGAAAAATAAAAACAGTCAGTATCTTCATGCTTGGGCCAAGAAATTGGCTCAGTATCACTTGTGGGATATTCTGTTGGTCCAGGGAGTTGCAGAGCTTCTACCTGTGATTCAAGAGGAGAGGACAGTGCCCTATTTTTCAAAATGAGCAATGTCACAGTATATGTGACTAGCTTTAATTTACTGCAAGACAAGCAGTTAACCATAAATATACAATTAGAATCAGTCTGACTTCAGAGAAATTATCTAGAATCCAATGGAAAATTTTCCATTCTAAACAATGTAGTGTGAATAAATGAAGTTTAAAAGTGCATTTACTATTAAAAGCCAGTGAAGACACCCACCCAGAAAATGAAACTAAGTCTATGGAAATAAGTAAGGTAAGTAAGGAAACGATTGTTTCATGCCATTGCCGAGCTGTTTGGAAAACTTCACCTGGAGTTATACTGTGTCTGAAACCTGTAAGTGTATAAACAGCTACATTTTCCACATTATTTAATTTCAGTCAACTTTTCTATTAGTCGCAACTAAAATTATACTAACTAGTACTGCCTTTAAAAGTGTATAGAACCAGTCCGGATGTCGTGACTCATGCCTGTAATCCCAGCACTTTGAGATGCCAAGGTGGTTGGGTCACCTGAGGTCAGGAGTTTGAGACTAGCCTACCAACATGGTAAAACCCCATCTCTACTAAAAATACAAAAATTACACCTGTAATCCCAGCACTTTGGGAGGCCAAGGCAGGCAGATCACACGGTCAGGAGATCAAGACCATCCTGGCCAACATGATGAAACCCCGTCTCTACTAAAAAATACAAAAATTAGCTGGGCGTGGTGGCATGCGCCTGTAGTCCCAGCTACTTGGGAGGCTGAGACAGGAGCATTGCTTGAACCTGGGAGGCAGAGGTTGCTGTGAGCTGAGATTGCGCCACTGCACTCCAGCCTGGCGCCTGGCAACAGAGTGAGACTGTCTCAAAAAAAAAAAAAAATAATAATACAAAAATTAGCTGGGCATGGTGGTGGGTGCCTGTAATCCCAGCTACTCGTGAGGCTGAGGTAGAAAGGAGAATAGCTTGAACCCAGGAGGCAGAAGTTGCAGTGAGCCGAAATCCCACCATAGCACCCCAGCCTGGACAACAAGAGCAAAAATCTGTCAAAATATAAAATAAAATAGAATAATAAAATATATAAAACTAGAGGCCCAGTAAGTGAAAGTGACTCTTCAAACATTAAACAGCTATTTGGCAGCAGAATTGGTACTTAATCTAGTGCTCCTTTCAGCACCCTGTTGTGTCTTTTCGATTTTCATATTTCCCATCTGGTATTTTTATCCTGTGCTACATTTCTCCTCAGATCTTGAAGAAGTTGATTGAAATACTTGCTTGAATGAGGCAGGTATAAAAATAAATAGATAAGTTAAACAAATTGCCACAACAAATTCTTTAGAAGTTAACATGATTAAGATCCATCTTCATAGTAACTTTTCTTACTTATAGTCTTTGTAAAGACAAATTGTACAAAGATGTCTGGGTCAAATGCCAGTTGCTGAATCAATCGAAGGTCTGCAAAAGTCAGTTGTGCAGTGTTGCAATGAATGGTTTAGTGTTTTCACTTTAAAATGTTGTCTGAGAATTATTTTTAATCTGAAAGTTTTGCCTAAAGCCTTTTGAAACAGATTCTTCTGAATGTAGTATTTCCTGATTCATTGCTAATAGTCTTTTGGAAAATGGTGTAAATGAGTTTTACCGCTGGCATGATGGGGGCTCAACTACAAAGCTAATGGCAGAATTTTGAGAAAACAATAATGCTTCATAAAAGGGATTTAAGTATCTAGAAAGAAATCGTGTAAATTCTTGAATATTGAATTAATAAAACCTAATACTAATATTAATACTAATAAAATGAATAATAATCCACCATTCATTCATTCATTCATTCAACTAGTGTTATTGAGCCCTTGGAGTTATAAGAGAGACCAAATTATGTGAAAAATAATGTACTAAGAGATTGAGATATATTAGTTAACAATACTAGCTAACGCTAATATCTTATTTATTACGTTCTTCAAACTTGTAATTCTACTTGCAAGCATTTAATTCTTACCATAATCTTATTTAGTTTCTTATATTCTTTTTGGAGATAAAGAAACTGAGATGTTGTCTAGTTCTAAAGTACTTTACGGTGAGACAAGTGATTTATGGTGGTTAACTATATCACAAGGTAGTAAACGAAGAAGGCAGATTAAAAAAAAGAATATCAAAGTTTTGCTATCTGATGTAAATAAACATTTTTATTGTAATTATCTGTGATGGTAAGCCTATAGTTGATATTTATTTGCTTTATAACTTCGTGTATTTTCCAAGTTGGTTTTTTAAATTAATTTCTTACATTTGTGTGATTTTTATAATAAAAATAGGTATTACTTAAACACTTAAAGCAAGCACACAAAGCACAATGTCAAAACCTAAAACTTGGCTAGATGTTCTTGGTATTCTGCCTACGTGGGTCTAGCTTTGAGTACTGCTGAGAAGGAAGACGATCAAGCCACAGAGTCAACTTATACCAGTACTCAATGAATCTCAAAAGGCTCAGCTTGGATAAGCCCCAAAATATTCAGCTGTGCAATTGAAACTTAACCAGTGTCATCTAACCCTCTGAGGTTTATATAGTAATACTGAAGATAAAATTCGGCTGAATTGAGTAGATAAAAGCCAGAAGTACATTTAAACTCATTTTTTCTTATAGAATTTTGAATTTATTTGTGTGATTGTTAAGAAGGTCATTTTAATAATATAAATTAAAATATGAATTAAGTTATAAGCTGGGATGTCTTTAGATAAAACATGTTTTATTACACACAATGTTTTGCTTTTAATTATAGGTTAAAAATGGCATAAATACTTGTTTTTCCCTCTTGGTACAATTGATGTGTATTTATGTAAACACACTTTCACACAGATATACACATATGTATATATATAATATATTTCATATTGTATATATTTACTATTCAGTATTAAGAGGAAATAAGACTATTCACTATAGTCTCTTATTTGTTGTTTAATTTTAATCAAACAACAAATAAGAAATTGAAGACTATTGTAAAACTTTATGCATATTGCATATCATCCAGACAATTCTTTGTATATAGGTACATATACAGAGATAGCATTTCAACACTGTTATATTTCCATCTATTTCTCTCAGATGAAACAACTAAGTCAAACAAATATACTACTTGCTTTTAGTATACATAAAATTCTTCTCTCCAAATTGATTTTTGACTAAATGTAGTAAATATTTTTGCTTGACAATAAAAATAAATCTTTGCCATCAGTTTAAGTAGCTGCATACAATTTTATTATATAGTTAAATTATAATTTACTGAATTTTCTTCTAATGGTGGAAATTTAGATTATCCATTACATGTCACTAGCTAAAGTATATTCCTAAAAGGAAGACAGAACAATCACCTTAAGAATCATTATGAAGATCGTTTAAATAAATATATACCAAAAACCTTGTATAATATCAGATGCATAGCAGCTAAAACATATACCTTTCAAATAAGGTATATAACCAAAATCTACTATAAAGTAGCATAAAATGCAGATGATCGCCTTGAACACTTTCAAACCAGGACCAATGTAAGCAAGTATGTAAGTGAGAAATGTAGAAGATCTAAAAGCCTGAACTTAACATACATTATTTTAAAAAATTAAAGGTTAGTACATAGAAGACACATTAGGCCCTTGAATATAGTATCAGGAGATAAAGCTAAGATCAGCAGGGGAAGTTGCATAGAGAAAAAGAATCACTGAAATAAAATGGTTCCAAACCTCTGTGGCTGAATCAAATTGCCTCAGCTACTCAGCTTCTGTCTAGAATGGAGTAACAGAGCTCCTGTTTGCTCTTCCATCTGAAACATCCAAAAAGTTGACAAAAATAACTAATCAATGGTTTGTAAGAAAAGGTATATCAAACAACAAAGGACAGTGGTCACTGTGAGACAGGAAACACAGCAGGTAAGCTCTGACTGTGCTAGCTTAAGGCCTTCAGAGGCAATATACTGTTTAAACAAACAGACAAAAAAGAAAATGTAATATGAGTTTTTTAAAAACACATTTAAATGTGAAATGTATCGCAGTAACAACATAGACACATGGAAAGGAGAAATGGAAGTACATTATCATAAGGTGCTATATGTAAAATGGTATATCACTTAAAAGTAGACTGTGAGGTTAAAGATGCATATATAAATGCTAAAGCAACTACATAAGTAACAAAGACTTCTAGCAAATAAACTATGAAAGGAGATAAAACAGAATTACAAAATATTTTCGATTTCTTTCCAAAGATGACATAATAAAACTGTACAAAGTACAGCTGGGACAAATAGAAACAACTGTGTGCTGATAGAATAAAACCTAACCATACCAATAAGTAAATTAAATATAAAAAGTCTAAATATTCCAACTGAGTCAGAGATAGTCAGATTTGATCAAAAAAATAAACAAGGTCCAAGTCTATACTGGCTACAAGTAATGCACTTTAAATAAAGAGTCAAATGTTAAAAATATTAAAGAATGAGAAAAATGCTATGCCAACAGCAATCAAAGGAAAGCTAGCATGCCTGTGATAATATCAGGAAAAGACATCTTAGAGGGAAAAATATTAACAGAGACAAAAATGTCGCTTCATAAAAGGCCAATTTACTAAGAGGACATAAAAATTCTAAATGCCCATATACGTAACAACAGAACTTCAAAATACGTGCACTTAAAAACAGAACTTTCAGAAGAAACACACAAATCCACAATTACACTAAGAGGTTTAGATACCACCTTTCAATAATTGCTAGAATAAGTAAATAGAACATTAGTAAGCATAAAGATTTGAGCAACGTCATTATGCAACTTAATCTTATTGACATTCACAGACCGTTTCATTCAACAAGGATGAAATACATGTTATTTTCACATGAACACAGACACTTTAAAATTGACCACATTTTGGGTCATAGAACAAGTTGCAATAAGTTTAAAGAAATTCAAATTATTCAAAGTATACTCTCTGACCAAAATGGATTTATTTTAAAATTTAATAATAGAAGATGCTTGGAAAACCCCAAATATTGGAAAACTAAATAATATTCCATTAACTTACAGGGAAATGAACAAATCTAACTTCAGGCCCAGGTATATTTGTTGGTTAAATGTATGAGGAAATAATACCAATTCAACACAAACATTTCCAGAATACTGTAGAGGAGGACATACTTTCTAATTTACTGTATGATATCAGCATCACTCTAATATCATCTCAAAGTTATACGAAGTCATTACAAACGAAGAAAAGTATAAACCAATATATCCTACAAATGTGAATGCAGGCCTGGTGGCACATGCTTATAAACCCTGCAATTTGGGAAGCTAAGGAGAGATGACTTATTGAGGCCAGGAGTTTGAGACTAGCTTGGGCAACATAAAGTGACCCCGTCTCTACAAAAAAATGTAAAAATATAGCCTGGCATGGTGGCACATGCCTGTAGTCCTAGTTGCTTGGGAGGCTGAAGTGGGAGGATTGCTTGAGCCCAGGATTTGTAGGCTTCAGTGAGCTGTCATCACCCCACTCTGCATTCCAGCTTGAGTGACAGAGCCCCCTTTCTAAAAACAAACAAACAAAGAAAACCAGTAAAATGTTACATGAAATTTTAGCAAATACAATCTAACAATACATAAAAGTGATAATACATCATTAACAAGTTTGCTTTTTAATGGGATGTTGGTTTAACATTTAGAAATCAATCAATGTACCGTCAATTCTTGATTAAACATACACACACATACAAACCTCATGGCAGATATGGACTAGAAAGAAAGTTCCTCAAATTGCCAAAGAGCATTTATAGAAAACCCGTAACTACTATCATATTTAATGTTGAAAGACTGCTCTGTCCTAAAACCTAGCAATGAGACAATAATATCCACTTTCTCAATTCTATTCAGTATTGTGCTGGACTTTCTAATTAGTGTAATCAGGCGAGGAAAAGAAATAATAGGCATTCTAATTAGAAAGAAAGAAGTAAAATTATCTGTTCTTAGACAATATGAATGCTTTCTTAGAAATCTAACAGAACCTAAAAAAACACTGTTAGGATTAATAAATGAGTTTAGTAAGGTTGCTAGATACATGAACATACAACAATCCATTTGATCTCTTTGTATAAGAAACACACATTTTAAATTTGAAAAATATTATTTACTCTAGCATCAAAAAGTGAATACTTAGGGAAAACATGAAAAAATATATAAGACCAATGATATCAGAAAACACAAGGTATTGTTAGGCTAAGCTAAAGTGTACCTGAACAAAGACAGGGATATGTCATGTTCATGTGTCAGAAGATTCAGTATCGTTAAGATGTAAATTATCTCCTAATTGATTTATAGGTTCAACAAAAGCCCAATGACAATTTCAGTAGCCTCTTTTTATCAGAATTGCACAATTGATTATTAAGTTCATATAGAAATGCCAAAGACCCAGAATATCCCGAGCAATTTTGAAAAAGAATGAGGTTGGAGGACTAATACAACTTGATATCAAAATTTTTTATAAACCTCTGGTAATCAAAACAGTGGAGAATTAAGATTAAAGTAGACAAATAAACGAACAAACAAAATAGAGTCCAGAAATAGACACATATTTATGGATAAATGTTTTGATAAATATGCAAAGAAATCTCAATGGAGAAATGACAGTCTTTTGAAAAAAAATAATGTTGAACCAATTGGCCATTTACATGCCAGAAGAAAGAATTTAATTTGCTTCTCATAGTGTATACAAAAATTGAATGAAAATGGATCACATGTCTTAAAATTGGGAAAAGCAAAACAAAATGAAATATAAGAAACAACCACTATAATCTTGTGTTAGGCAAAAGTTTCTTAGCTATAACACCATAAGTATTGCCATAGAGTTTTGCTCTATAAAACATATGAGAATGAAGGGGCAAAACATAGACTAAAAGGAAATATTTGCAAATCACATATCTGTGAAAAAGTTTGTAAATATTAAGTAAAGAACTCTCAAAGTAGAATACAATATTAAAAACAGGCAAAAGATTTTACAGGAACTTAACAAAGAAAATAATAGAATATCAAATAAACTCATGAAAAGATACTCAACTTCATTAAACCCGAGGAAACACAAGTTAAAACCAAACTGAGATATGGAAAAAAACTACTGAATAAATAAAATTAAGAAGTTTGAACATACCAAGTTTGGCCAGGATATGGAAGAGCTGGAACTCTCATACATTCTGGTGAATGTATGATGGTGCAACTAATTTGGAAATTATTTTGGCAACTTCCTGAAAAGTGAAACATAACATAGCATATGATTTATATCTCCCCACTCTGAGATATCTGCTCAAGAGAAATGAAAGCATTTGTACGTACAAGGGCTTATACAGAAATATTCATAGTACTTTTATGATAGCTGAAAAAAGAAACAAACCAAAGGCTCATCAACAGGTGAATGAATAAACTGTGATCTGTTCATATAATGAAATTCTATTTAGCAATAAAAAAGGAATAAACTGTTGATAGACACAAAATAACTGCGATTCATGAAAGAGGCAAACCTAAAACAACCATACTTTGTGATTTAACTTATATGCAATTCTAGGAAGTGCAAACTATCATCTAGTGAAAAAAAAGCAAATCACTGGCTGCCTGGAATTGGATAGGGAAAAGAGAGAAGGAAAGGACCACAAGAAACATTAGGAAACTTGTATAGGTGATGGATATGTTCATTATTTTGATTGTTATTAGAGTTTCATGGATGTGTACTTATTTTAAAGTTCATCCAATCATACACTTTAAATATGTATAGTTAACTGAATTTAGTTATACGTCAATGAAGCTGTTAAACAAAAAACACTTCCTAGACAATGAAATATGTTCAAAATGGAATAGACTGATACAGCATTTTAAACTAAATGTGTTAGACATAAACAGGATGTGTCATATGACTATATTTTCCTTTCTACATTTCCAGACAATAATATTTTAGGATTGTAGTCCCATGCCACCATCCATGAGCTCATTCTTGTCAAATACTCTCTCCATCAAAGATTCGAATTTTCCTGTGGGTGAGGAAAGTTATCATTTTAGGAAAAATAAAAATGGTTCTGACCATGTGATACCAAAACCTACAATTCAGTCCAAATATATTCACCATGTAGTGTAGCCTCTGGTTTAAAACTGAGACAATATAATGAAATAAAATGCATGGCATCAAATAAAATTAAAGGAAAGAAAGAAAAGGAAAAGAAGGAAAAGAAAAAAGGGAAAATCCTCACGTGAGAGTCATCCACCTGTCTTCTTTGCACAACAGGGTACAAGTTATTTCTCCTTCCATCAATGACCTAGCTATTTGGCATGATGAATAGAATATGGAGCTAATGGTCTTTCTGGATGTTACAGATCTTTCTCATGTATCATTGCAGACTTGAATTCATACCTGTTGTGTGTTAGACCATAAAAAGGGCCAGCTGAAGGATAACTTCTATTTCTATACTACACAATATAATATTATATTCTATACGATATAATACACAATATTATATTGTATAGTATACAAATAAATTTTTTAAATTGCTAAGGAAAAATATGTGATCTAATTTTACAAAAATAAGATCTCTAGTTTATATAGCAAATTTAACTCTGGGTAATTCAATGATTCAGGGATCTTCTTCCTGTTAAGACTTAAAAGTGAAAAGCTTAGACAAACCCATCAAGTCAGGCCAAATTTTCTAATTCCTAAAGACTCTTTAGATTCCAGCTCAAATGTAAAGTATCATCTGAATCTAAAACAGGTCATTATTAGGTCACTGTAGATAGTAAGCCATCTCTAGGGATTAAAATAATAAAAAACATGCTTCAGATGTGAGGCTGAAAACTGTTTGACTTATGTTAATGCTGATGTGCACTTAGTGTTTTAGAAAAGGATTTTATTACTATCTAAAAGCAGCACTATATTAAACCCACAAATTAGCTTCTGTTCTGTTAGAATCTAATTATCTTTATGTAGGGCAAGAGTCCAGCAAGCCAGGGGCAAAATCTTACCTTTCTAAATGGAGACTTCAATAGGGAAAATGATGGACTGTTAAGCTAAACTGTATTTACTGCAGAGAGTCCACATGGGACTGGGGTAAGAAAGCATGAACAGTACAAAGGCATCTGTTGCCTGCTCACTGGTAGACAGGAAGATCCATATTTTTTTTTTGTTAGCATTTGCTGCTGCTTTCATCTATCTAAAAATATATTCAAAATTAATTCTTAGTTCCTTGCTTTTAAAAATTCCTTTTGGGTACTCAGTTCTAACTCAGAAACATATTCTAGTCATCACCTCTTTTCGGGTTTTTGTAAAGATCAAGTCTTCATCTTTTCTGGGCATAGCACGAGATCACTGATTTAATAATTTATATTTCTTTTATCTATTCCTTTTATGATCTATCATTTATCCTAGATATTTCTTTAAAAGAGTAATGGTGGTAACCAAGCAAGTATGGAGAAGATATACTTATAAAATGTTAATAAAAAGAACCCTGGCTAAGTAAACATTATTCAAAGGAATATTTTTTACCTGATATACCTAACATAAATTATTTGATGTATTTGTGGGGGCAGTTAGTCATCGATAAAAATGGCTAAAAAGCTTCTTCTTCGTATAATTCTGTGAAAAAGAAGAATTCATTGAATATGATTAAAAACACATTTCAGAATTAAATCTACAAAGTTTGCTGTTTAGTTAACTCAGTATGAGAGTAAACCACAAAAATGTTATATATGGAGCTTTTATATTATCCTCTAATCTCTTCCAATTCTAGAATTGGCACTATATTTACTATACATCAGAGGATTTTCTGTATTCTTATTTTGTAAATTAAATGAATGTTTATTGAGCATTCTCTGCGTTTTAGGTATGGTGATAACCACCAGGATATAATGGTGAAGAGGCATAAATGTTGCCTTTCTCGTGGAGATAACCTATTTTTTATGGGGAAGAAGAATAAACAAATAAATAATTATATATGGAAATCTACGAAAAGTGTGATGGAGAAGAGAAGGATGGTGCTGCAGTATATAATATCAAGGAGGGAGGCTTCTGTAGTAGGGGTGGTTAGAGACGGACCCTTTGAAGGAGGAGACGTACGCTGAAAACTGATCGTCGAAAAGAAGCTGGAAAAATGATGCTAAAAGGAAGAACAATCTAAGGAAAGGTAACAAAAGTTCGAGAATCCTTTTCAGGATGAGTGTAGGCATTCTGGAAAATGGAATAAGATTCATGGGGTTGATGAGTTGTAAGCTTTGAAGAAGGAAAGAGCTGAGGCTAGGAAGATGAGAGGAGGAGAAAGTGGCATGAGATGAGCAGGAGTTGGTCAAGAAGCAGATGCAAGACCATGGATGTTTGAATTTCCCTCTTTGTCTACATGTGATCCTGGACTTTGCACTTTTCGCTGTATGTCCCACTGAGACAAGGCTCCTCATTTTCAGTCCCTTTCTTAGTATTTGCAGAATAACACAAACCAGCATAACCTCAAGAAGGCAATTTAATCTATATTCACAATCAGTTTCTGTTCACTTTAAGAAAATATACTTTTCTTAACTATTTGGTTAGGTAAGTTTGTTTTGTAAAATGTTGCAGAGTATTCACATAAAAAATTTACAGTCTTCCTCCTTTTAAACATCAGGTTCCTAATGAAAATGAAATAAAAACTTATTGAATGAGTAGACAAAAATGGGAGGAAATAGCAGTAGATATCCACTTCTTCCATGTTCCTGCTGTTGTTCCTTCACCCTTGACTCTGAAACAGAAATTTCTCAAGGGCCTATCCCCACTTCCCCGTAAGTGGGCAAGATGACAATGCCTCCCTCTGAGCAATGCCTTAATTGTATTGGTCACCGTCTTCCTGCACTCCACAGGGTCAGGGGACTGAGATTGGTTCTCAGGATGACTCCTGATGAAAGTAATATAATGCTACTTCTAGAAGTCCTTGCTTGTATCCACACTTTAGAGCAAAGTCTCTCTCTTTTTCTTTCTCTCTCTATATATAATATTTTCTCTCTCTATATATAGATAATATTTTATATATATAATATGTGTATATATACATATATGTATATAAAATATATATAGATACATATATAGTATGTGTATATATACACATATGTAATATGTGTGTGTGTATATATATATATATATGTATCTCTCCTGGTATATAAATATATATATTTATATATACATATATATTTATATTTATATGTGCATATATTTATATATGTGTATATATATTACATATAAATATATATAATATATACACATATTTATATATTATCTATATAACATATAAATATATAATATATACACACATACATATGTGTCTATATATATTTTATATAGACATATATGTATATATAAAATATTATATATATATACACAGAGACAGAAAGAGAGAGAAGGTGAATCCGTATACACAATTGGAGCCAATGAATACACTGAAGAAATGAATAAAACTAGATTTAACCACTTGTTCTTGAGTTTCGATACTTTGTTTCATGGCATATACTTGTAGGTTACCTATTGATATGGTTTGACTGTTTCCCTACCCAAATCTCATCTTGAAGTTCCCATAATTATCACATGCCATTGGATGGATCTGGTGATAGGTAACTGAATCATGAGAGCATGTCTTTCCCATGGTGTTCTTATTTATATATAAATCAGACATATATTAAATAAGTACAATTATTATATAATACTATATATATATACATATATGTGTTTGTGTGTGTGAGCCTTTATTTGTGTATGGATGATGACAGATACTTTAACTCTCATTGGCTTATTTCCAGAGAAAACTTAGGTGTAATTAGTAGGGACACAATAATTTACCTAAATTAGGGAAGATGTTTAATAAAATACAACATATGGATGGCTGGGTTGTATATTGGCTAGCACAAAATGATCTTTTATTTATAATATCAGATTCAGAACATCATGAATCTGATTTGTTTCTATGTATTCTAAAGAAAGAAAAATTCTCAAAAACAGTTCACAGCCTACTTCTCTTATCCTTCCCCAAACCAAATTTGTCATCAACAGGGCTTTCAGGTGTGTGTACCCCATATTGTTTCACTTAATTCTTTTGCATAAATCCTCTTTCCAGTTATCAGCAAGGAAGGAATGACTTCTCTCCTTTCCATGGTGCTGAAGCTTGTATTTTCTCACACAGAAAATAAAAAAGGAATTTACAAATACTCAAAGTGAATCAGCATTAATAACCAAACCAAACCAAAATCTGACTATACAAAAATACCCTGTCTTAGTAAAATAAATATTAAAAAGTAAAAATTAATTTTTTATACCCTCAAACTTATTCTGTTATACTAAAAATACAGGAGAAAAGAGATACTAAATTAGAAAGATATAAACAAAAGCAACTCTAGAACCCTCATGTTTGCTCAAGAATCATGTATGTAGTGTGTACATACATAGCCTGTAGTTTAAAAGAAATCGTTTGAAAATGCAAGAGAGGAAAAGCCAACAGAACCTGCATTTTTGTTGCTTCTGCCAGTGTGGAAATGAACACTTAGGGAATTCTTCTGCTATTGTAGATAATCTGCTGTTATCACTACTCCTGTTCAGACAACTATAGTTAACATTTATTAAAGTCTTAACATGTGCCAAGCACTTCTCTAGTGCTTTACGTATATATTTTGTCCTAGGTACTCACAACAACCCTCCAAGCTAGGTATCATTATTATAACTATTTCCAAATCAGGCAACTGAAGCATATATATTAGAGAAATGATTCAAGTGGTGCAATGAGGAAGTTATAAATCGAGGATTTACCTCAAGCATTCTGACTTGAGAGCCCACTCTTTAAGTCACTGCACTATGATTGCCTTCAATTAGCAAAAGGAAACAAAGTTGAGAAGGTAAACACATATATACAATGTGAGCCACTGAACATGGCTGAAATAATGAATAAAACTAGTTAGAAGATTTAAGCACTTGTTCTTGGGTTTTTAATACTTCTCTGTTTCATGGCATATACTTTTAGGGTACTTATTGATATGGTTTGGCTGTGTTGTTGCCCAAATCTCATCTTGAGGCTCCCATAATTACTAGTGTTTTGTGGTAGGGACCTGGTAAGAGGTAACTGAATCATGAGGGCATGTCTCTCCCATGCTGTTCTTGTGATAGTGAATAAGTCTTATGAGATCTGATGGTTTTATAAATATGAGTTCCCCTGCACAATGTCTCTTGCCTGCCACCATGTAAGATGTGACTTTGCTCTTCATGTACCTTCCACCATGATTGTGAGACTTCCTCAGCCATGTGGAGCTGTGAGTCAATTAATCCTCTTTCCTTTATAAATTACCCAGTCTTGGGTATGTCTTTATTAGCAACGTGAGAACATACTAATGTACCTATGATTTAATGAGAATGCATAAAATCCATCTTTGATTGAATATCAATTACTTAATAATTTATCTTTTAGTCTGATCTGAATGGATTTTTATGTTAGAGAGGAAAATCACACATGCACAAATACTATCAATATTAGAGAATAATTTCTCTATTTCGCCATGACATAATGATAGTATTTACTTATGGGGTTAGTGATTGAACTGTTATTTTCGCATACTTACTAAGTGCAAAATTCTATGGGAGGAACATAAAGGGTAAACAAGACACAGCTCATTCTTCATGTAATTTATTCTGTAGGAGAGGTAACATGTGTATATAATTAGTATAGCCTAAAACTGAATATGTATCAATGATAAATGCAAATAAGATAATATGGAAATTGTGTGGTTGACCTTTGCTCCAAGCAATCAACTATAGTTCTGATAGCACATCCTGCAACCTCTGATTGCCAAGATGTGTAGTTCAATGACATCTTTCTGGAATAAAAGGCTTCTTATTTTTATTACATGCTGTGTGAAGTAGCATTTTATTTTATTTAGACTTCATTACTTTATCTGTCAGTACTGACAGATTTTATTTTTTGACACAGTAAAAAGTTTGTTCTGTATAGTTTATGATGAGAAGTCTGTAGTTATTTTTAATTCTATTCTTTTAATTTTTTCTGAGGCTGCTCTCAATATTTTTTTTCTTTACCTTTATTTTCAACAATTTATAGGGAGTCTAGGATTTTTTTTCATATTTATCTATTTTGGGGTTTGCTGCCCTTCTTTAATGTGTAAATTTATGTCTTTCACCAAATGTGGAAAGTTTTGGCTGTTCTTTCCTCAAATAATTATTTTCTTCCCCATTCCCACTCAATTCTCCTTCTGGGTCTCCAATTATGTTTATTTCTGGCCATGTGATACTGTCAAACAGTTCCCTGAGACATCTCTGAATCTTTCTCTCTCTAATGTATGCATAATAATACAATATGACATAAAATGCAATATAATATATACTATAAAATGTAAATATCATAATAGCAACTATAGCTATAGCTCTGTTTTTCTCTTCTTCAGATTAAATAATTTCAGTTGCTGTATTTTTAAGTTTACTAAATTTTTGATATTATGCCTATGTAGTAATTTTTAAAAAATCTCAAATTTTTCAGTTCAAGAGTATTCATTTGGAGCTTTTTATGCTTTTAATTTCTTTGATATATCTTATCATTTTATTCATTATAAACTTACATTCCTGTCTAGTTGAGTATAGCTGTAATAGCTACTTTAAAGTACTTGTGTGATAATTTCAAGATCTTGGTAATCTTGAGGTTGACATCTATTAACTGGCTTTAGTGTTTAGAAGAAGCACCATTTAAAAATATTTTTGACTAGTATTTTTGAATTATATTTTGGAAATTTTACAGGTTGCGCTACGGAGAATATAGATTCTTCACCTCCCTGAGGAATATCATTTTGTTTTAGCAAGATCGTAACTTATTTAGAATCAAACTGAAAACTGTTTTGTATGCAATGGGCAGCAGCTTAAATCTTAATCCAATTCTGCTTGCCTTAGTTAGTCTTTCTGTGGGTGTAGCTGGTGCCCTGGGGCATGAGCAGCTTCAGAGTGAGGCAGAGATTTGGGCATAGTTTATAATCTTAGCACTTTCTTGTGGCAGCGGTTGCAGTGATTGTCATAGACTGTTGTCCAGTTCATCAGGTTAATAAAGTGGTAAGTTTTATCTTAATATAGTTTCTCTTGCTGTATTGCAATCTGCTCTCAGAATAAAGCCGTAACATTGAGAAATTCAATCCATGTCAATTGCTTCTTTCAAATTTCCATCACCCTACAAAATCTGCCTGCTTTTGCTCACTCTTCAGAGCCTAAGCATTCATAGGGTGTCTATTCCGCAAAGTTTTTCAGGATTTGGTAAATATTGCATAGTTCATTTAATGATCATTGACAATATCGGTACGAATCACCTTTCTCCTTAGTCTTTGTTTTTCTAAAATGTGTATTTTATGAGTATATTTCTTGTTGTCTGATTGGTTTACTATACCCTAAATTTTTTATTAAAAATAGTATGTAGCTTTTTGAGTCATGGTAAGACAAGGGTTTATCTTTCCTAAACCATATAATTCTCCCAGATACCTTCCCTGAGTTGCAATTAGTACCTGTAATTTACTGAGTTGACATAATTTATCTTGAAAAGTATGGCTGTGAGTATATATATAAAAAACCTATTTTAAATTAGTAATACTGAGATTAATGTTGTCGGGACCACTGATTAAGAAGGAATTAAAAGCTGCTACTCTCTGACAAGTTGTGCCAACAAATAAACTGGTGTTTGACAAAGCATTTTGGCTAATGATATGATGATGATGATGATAGCCAAAACTTCAACAGGAATAAAAAGATTTGGAAAAGTGTACCGTTTCCATAAAGTTCATCTATAGAATTCAAACTAACAGATAATGTCAAATTATATTCATTGTATTTGCCTATTAAATGCTAGATAAGGATAATCATACATGCTGGTTGAGATGGTGATTGCGAATATAATATCACTTCAAGGTAAGGACGTTTGCATTTATTAAGTGCTTTTTATCTTTTAGATGTTGGCACATGTTTTAGACTATTCTTTCTTTTAACCATTATAACATCCTTGAAGGTTGTTATTAGCATTATATTATAGATGGGAAAAACTCAGAATCACAGTAACTTATAATTGTCTTTTTAAAAGTTGCCATGTGAGGAATTCAAATTCTGGACTGATGCTTTGCACCATAACTTATTGCCTTCAAACCACCTTTAAAAATCTTCCTTTGTACTAAACATTTTTACTTTGTTTCCATTGCCTAAAATTCTTTAATCAGCACATTAAGTATTTTAAATTACAAATAATTCTTAACATATAAGCATCCTTAGGAGAGATACTACATTGATTCAAATTCAGATTTATGGTATTCATGTCAGATATCAGGATCTATCTTTTAATCATTACTTTATTCAGTGTATATTTTGTCTATTTTCTGTCACGTTCAATTCACTGTGTAGGTCATAGAAGTAGGCTTTAATGGAGCCAGGTGGATATGTGAGAGATAAGAATAAAACATACAGTTTTTAATAACAAAGACCTGGAACCAACCCAAATGCCCATCGATGACAGACTGGACAGGGAAAATGTGGCACATATACACCATGGAATATTATGCAGCCATCAAAAACGATGAGTTTGCATCCTTTGTAGGGACATGGATGAACCTGAAAACCATCATTCTTAGTAAACTGACACAAGAACAGAAAATCAAACACTGCATGTTATCACTCATAGTTTTGAACAATGAGAACACATGGACACAGGGAGGGGAGCATCACACACTGGGGTCTGTCAGGGGGAAATAGGGGAGGGACAGCAGGGAGTGGGGAGTTGGGGAGAGATAGTATGGGGAGAAATGCCAGATATAGGTGATGGAGAGGAAGGCAGCAAATCACACTGCCATGTGTGTACCTATGCAACAATCTTGCATGTTCATCACATGTACCCCAAAACCTAAAATGCAATAAAAAAAAGAATAAAACATATAGCATTAGGTATCACTGTACAACAGTATGACATTGATAAGAAGGCTTCAGATGGTAAATTCATGTTTTCATAAACTTTCAGCTTTTGCTAAGATAAATTCAGTCCATTTGTACATTGGTTTAATGCAATTATGAAGTAAAACCTTCCCTTGAGAGTGGCATAAGACCTTTATTCTGAATGAGATTACTGAGTTACCAAAGATGTTTTCACTTTTATTTATTTATTAAAAATATAGTGTTATGAAAATTTCCAAACAAAGGAACGATAACAAAAAATTACTAAGTGCGATGCCAGGCAGCTTTGGAGTCATAAGAGCGATTGATTGCCATCATTATTGGGAGTTACAATAAAATTTACTTCTAGAAATAGCCTACAATTGGTGGACAGTAGACTATATTAAGGCAGTTTTTATTTGTTTTGTTTTTAGTACATATAGTTGTTTGTTTCTAAAACACTGGTTTCAAAAATAGTGCCGCAAATTCGTTTTATGGAGATCAATCCAAAAATTAAATTGTGGTAGGATATGGAAAGTATCCTCTTTTGCAAAAATACTATAGGATACTACCTAATAAGGGCAGTTTTAGTCACCAACCTCTTCAACCCAACCCTAATTCCTACAACAGAATTATCTTGTCTAGAATAACCTTGTAGGTACATCTAATTAGGGCAGTGTTTTTGAGAAACTCTAGGGAAAGGTCCAGCAAATAGAAAGCAGGAATAGACAGATGGTGATTATAAATATAATTAGACTATTTAAAGGCAGCAAAATTCCCTCTTTTGGAAATATCAGATTGATATGCTTTAATTATTTTCAGACCTCTGGCTCCAAACATTACTATTCATTTAGGGAGGCAAATGCTTCAGATAATTGGTAGATCTAAAGTAGATGTGAGAAAGAACACTTTTGCTTTGATCACCTTAGGCTTTTATTTCTACCATTTGTTTTTGTACTTGCAGAATTGTTAAATATGTTTTAGATAATGATTTAAAATTAACAAATGCAAAAGATGCATTCTGAATACACTGCATTTTTCAATGAACTTTTAGGAGAAAGGAAATTTATTAATACCAATTCTCCATCCAATTTGACTTAATATGACATTTTACTTCTGATTTCTAAAGAACTGGATAATTTTTTATTCTTATCTAAAAGAATATTTCTTATTGTTTTACCTTGGGCAACTTTTCTAATGAACTCTTTCAATGTAAATAAAATTTACCATATTGCTCTAGCACTCTTGGATACTTTTAAACAAGTATCTCTACTGTTTTCTTTTACTAAAAATTTTATTAGAAAGTATTTGGCTTTCTACATTAAACTCTAAATAGCCATCACTATAGCATTGGAATATACACTAAATTGTTTTAATATTTTCCAATAAAAACTAAAAATCCCTAAAAAATACTGAAAGTAAGAAGTGATTTCCCAGAAATAGTTCAGATGGCGAATTGCCACTGCCATATCAATGTATATAAACTAAACAAAAGTCATATAAGTTTGGTTGGTTTTATGCCTACAGCTTTTAAATTTCTCTCTTGATCATTGAACATTGCTGTAAAACTAACAGCAGAGATCTAAAAGAACCACAAGTTTTTCATATAATGAATGAAGAATTAGCACACTGAGATAGCTACTTTATATTTGCCCAACAAATAAATGATATTTACTACATTTTCATAATAAAATAAAAGTAGAGATTTGGGCTTGTATGGTATTTTCATATCCATTCACATATTGAGCACACTAGCAGCAAATTTCTAGGCATAGAAAGAAAAGGCAGCTACTAACAGTGCATAGTTTGTGGGCTATAAAATATTTTTTGTCTCCAAATTCCTTTCTCATTGGATTGCCTCTCTCTCTCTCCCTTTCTCTTTCTCTCTATAGATATATAATATATATACACACACACATATATTATATATATACACATATATGTGTTTATAATCTAGACTATAAACATATATATATAAAATAAACATATACATATATATTTACATTTTAAATTACTAAACCCAGAAATTTCACATTAAAATGTTCCTTAGAGAACAATGTCACACATTGTTGGTTTCTGATATTAGTAATGCAGTTTGAACCTGAAAGGAAAAAGAAACTGAAGGGAAAAAAAACACTTAGGACAAATTTTACAAACCTCTAAACGTTCCCCAAGAGCGAACTCAAAACCTATCCCTGTATCTATATCATTTATATCTACAGCTATCTATATCTATATATATGTCTATACCAATAAATTGTCATCTATATCTGAATAGAGAGAAAATATAGATATATGCTATCCCTGTTTTACTGCTCAGAAAATAAAAACTGTAAAGAAATCGAACAAACATACAAAGTAACAACCAACTTTGGTATTACTCATTGGCACCAAAAGATAGGCTTTCCCTCAATTTTATATTAGAGGCAAGTATTTTAAGTTCCCATGGCATAAATAAAGTTGTAATTGCTTCCCATTTTAATTAAGAACCAATTTCAAACTCAGGAAGGCTGAGTAGCTGTTTAGAGTGTTTATGCCACAGGCAGCTGGAGGCATTGAACAAGGGTAATTAGAAGAACATTTTTGTATGGTAGATTTGGCCAAAATTGGTCAGCTTTGAAGAGCTGTTCCATTTCAAAAATAATAATTACATACACAAAAAGAATTTCTTTGAATGTAAGAGTTTCACAGACTTAATCCAGTTTTACTGTTGTTGTGCTGAATAATTTACAATAAGGGTTCTTAAACATTTCTGTGCCATACTTCTTTGGCAGCCTGGTGAATCTGCTGGACTCTTTTCCTAAATAATGTTTAAAGGTACAAAATAAAATATATGATATTATAATGATTACCAATTTTATTTTAATATTACTCTATTTGTAAGTAGAAATTTGACATATAGTGATGTAGGTGCTTCCTTATTGATATTAAATAATAATATCTAGCAGCAGATCTAACATATACTGTAATTTTAAAGTAGTAATGAATGTGTGTTATATTTTGAAATATCAGCAACAGCCATCATATATGACAATATCTGTGGCTTTTATTGGTGGTAACATTATAGAGAATGCTAGTCCTACCAGTGTTGGTCACCCTCATTCATTAGAGAAGGAAAGGCTAAATTTCCACTAGAAATTAATAAAGGTATAATATTTTTTTATTGAAGTTCGTGATCCCCTTAATTTCTATTCAAAAATTTCTTTTTTCTTTTTTTGTAAAAAACCTTTTTTTTATATATATACTTTAAGTTCTGGGGTACATGCGCAGATCGTGCAGGTTTGTTACATAGGTATAAACATGCCATGGTGGTTTGCTGCATCCATCACCCCATCGTCTACGTTAGGTATTTCTCCTAATGCTATCCCTCCTCAAACCCTCCTCACCTGCTGTCCTTCCCCTAGCCTCCCACCCACCAATAGGCCCCGGTGTGTGATGTTCCCCTCCCTGTGTTCTCATGTTCAACACCCACTTATGAGTGAGAATATGCAGTGTTTGGTTTTCTGTTCTTGTGTCAGTTTGCTGAGAATGATGGTTTCCAGCTTCATCCATGTCCCTGCAAAGGTGGTGGAAGAATAGGCAAATAAATTCTTTTCTATAGCTGCATAGTATTCCATGGTGTATATGTGCCATAATTTCTTTATCCAGTCTGTCATTGTTGAGTATGTGTGTTGGTTCCAAGTCTTTGCTATTGTAAAGAGTGCCATAATAAACATACATGTACATGTGTTTGTATAATAAAATAATTTATAATCCTTTGGATATATACCCAGTAATGGGATTTCTGAGTCAAATGGTATTTCTGTTCTAGATCCTTGAGGAATCGCCACGCTGTCTTCCACAGTGGTTGAACTAACTTACACTGTTACCAGCAATGTAAAAGCATTTCTATTTCCCCACAGCCTCTTCAGCATCCTTTGTCTCCTGATTTTTTAATGATCGCCATTCTAATGGGCATGAGATGGTATCTCATTGTGGTTTTAATTTGCATTTCTCTTTTTTCCTTTTTTGAGACAGACTTTTACTCTTGTTGCCCAGGCCAGAATGCAATGGCATGATCTAGGCTCACCGCAATGTCCGTCTCTCAGGTTCAAGCAATTCTCCTGGCTCAGTCTCCTGAATAGCTGGGATTACATGCATGTGCCACAATGCCTGGCTAATTTTGTATTTTTGTATAGATGGCGTTTCCTCATTTTGGTCAGGCCAGTCTCGAACTCCTGACCTTAGGTGATTTGCCCACCTCGGCCTTCCAAAGTGTTGAGATTACAAGCATGAGCCACCTTGCCCAGCCTAATTTGCGTTTCTCTAATGACCAATGATGATGAGCTTTTTTTGCATGTTTGTTGGCTGCATAAATGTCTTCTTTTGAGAAATGTCTGTTCATATCCTTTGCCCACTTTTTATGGGGCTGTTTTGTTCTTGTAAATTTGTTTAAGTTCTTTGTCAATTCTGGATATTAGCCCTTTGTCAGATGGGTAGATGGTAAAATTTTTCTTTCTGTTGGTTGCCAGTTCATTCTAATGATAATTTATTTTGCTGTGCAAAAGCTCTTTAGTTTAATTAGGTCCCATTTGTCTATTTTTGCTTTTGTTGCCATTGCTTTTGATGTTTTAGTTATGAAATCCTTGCCCAAGCCTATGTCTTGAATGATATTGCCTAGGTATTCTTCTAGAGTGTTTTTGGTTTTAGACCTTACATTTAGATCTTTAATCTATCTGGAGTTAATTTTTGTATTCCCTATTGCTTGTGCTTGTCAGGTTTGTCAAAGACCATATGGTTGTGGATGTGTGGTGTTATTTCTGAGGCCTCTGTTCTGTTCCATTGGTCTATATCTCTGTTTTGGTACCAGTACCATATGTTTTTATTACTGTAACTTTATAGTATAGTTTGAAGTCAGGTAGCATGATACCTCCAGCTTTTTGTTTGTTTGTTTTGTTTTGCTTTGCTTAGGATACTCTTGGCTAAGTGGACTCTTTTTTGATTCCATATGAAATTTAAGTTGTTTTTTTCTGATTAAAAATCACTAATTTATGCTATTATTATAAATGCACTTTAGACTTTTCAGAGTAGTATATGGCTATGTTCTATTGTGTTCTGAATATGTACCAGAAAATATGTGTCTTAAACTTTAAGGTAGGAATTATTATTTCCTTTTACAGATTAGCAAGTAGAAGCTAAAACTAACAGTATAGGTAGGTCACAAAACTAACAGACCAATTTTAGGTTGGAAAATAAAATATTTTAATCTCCATACCTACTTATGGAGACACATATAAATATTTTTCTAATTATATTTTATGGAATACCTACAAACAAATTTAAATAGTGCCTTTTATTTTAAAAATCAGAACTAGAACTCAGGTCTTCAGAATCCCATTTTAGCATTTTCTGGAAAAAAAAAAAAACCCACATCACCATCTGGTGATAATTGCAATTGAAGAAACTATTCCTTTTAAATAGCCCATTATAGAAAGTCAATCCTCTGGAAATTGTGACTTTAGAAGGAGATTTGCTCAAGGGATCATGGAAACGATTCCCCCATGAGAAAAGCCAATAATAAGTGGAATTATCTCCATCTGCTGACTACAGAGTACACAATAAAATTATATAACCTGAACCAAACCTAGAAAAGTAGAAAAATGTTCACTTCTGAGAGTCAAGTTCAGGCACCTAAGCCTTGCTGCAGTTTTGCACAGAATCTCCTAAAGTTAGAGAGGAAAGGAACAAAAAGAAGTCATCTTAGTATCATCATGGCCTCAAGATTGATCTTATAACCAAAACTTTGCAGGCCACAGGTGCCAATATTAACTGATTAACCATACAGTTAATACAGACCAACACAGAGGTTACAGAGACTCAATTCAACAAAGTCTTAGGAAAAGGAAGTATGCCACAAGCTGCACTGGTGCTTGGGATTTGTGCCATCAAGAAATTTTATAGCACTACATGGTAAGTTTTGGTAAGAACTCTAATTGAGCTACAGCCTTAACTGCATAGAAATCCCTTCTGACTCAAAACATTAGAAAAGGCTTCATGGAGGGTTTGGCCTTTGCCCTAAGTCTTGAAGGCTAGAAAGGATTCTGCTAGGAAAAGAGACATTTCAGAAAAATTTAGATAATATTACACATGAAAGACAGGACTTTTTAAATGATTAATATTAAGAATGTTAATCTAAATTATAGAAGGCATTAGAACAATAGACTAAAAAGACAAGAAGTTTTGTAATAAAGAAAATTCAAGTAGCAGTCTGGTAGAATAGATGGAGAAAAAATGATAGATATCAGAGAACACTTACAATCTCATTTATGAAGCTTATTTTGGAATGGAGTAAAAAGGTTCCCAAGAAACTCTGGAGACATAAACTTTACGGCTTGCCAAAGATTATATGTGGGGAATAAGAGACAGTGATCAAGAAGGACCTCAAGATCACTAACGTGGTTAACTTGGTAAATTAGAAGAGCATTTAGGACACAGAAAATGGAAAAGAGCAGATGAAGGAGGTGATATTATTATTTCGTATGTGAAGAGCAGGCATTTTCAGGGGCAATGGGAGAACTTCACAAACATTTTTAATGGAAATTTGAAAATATGATCTTAGAGTTCAGAGGAGATGCTAGAATCAGTAACAGTGATTTGGTCATTACAGTCATATAGATAAATGTCAAAGGTATATATAAAATATTGCAAAGAAAGGAAACAGATAAGAAGAAAAATATTGATACAATGATGAACATATAGTGATGTCAGGTGAGAAACAGAAACCAACACACATACTGGCACCTAACGTGGAAAATGCTTTCAGTAAATATTCAAGTGAGCAGGTGTTTGAAAATTGGGTAAGAACGTTAAGAGAGACAAAAGGAGAAGAATCTTTAATTATTGTCAGAATTAAAGATGAAGTGAGTCTCAAGAAGATACTGCCAAACAGAGGAAATTTTATAGGAATGAAACCTAAGAAGAGACTGCGGTTGATTTTGGCAACTTAGAGGTCATTAATTTTCCTTGTAAGGTCAATTTATAGGACAAAATAAGACTGAAGTATTTTGAGCAATGAATAGAATACGAGAAATTAAAATCAGAAAAGCTGCATTCAACTTTTGAGACTGCTTTTTAGTAAAAGATAAAAGTATGATATTTGAACGAGAGGCAAGATTAAGATACTTTTTTTTAGGATATAAAAGAATTGAACATTTTTATTGACTCTTTGGACTTGTGATAGGTAAAAGCAAAAGAAAGAAATGGAATGAATAACTGGACAAAGTCCCAGAGGACAGAAGAGGACTAGAATTGAGAGCAAAAATAGAAAGATCATATGTGAAGAGGCGTAATAATGTCTTATGGAAGGAGAAATGTATTGAACTCCTATGCTGCTCTCTGAGAGTAGGTTTAACTCACTCCTCCTTGACATTAGTAAGAGATTGGGAGAGCAATGAAAGCACAAAGCTGTCTGAATTGTGAGTAACTTAAGTCAAATCATGAAACCAGTAGGAGAATATGCTCTGCAGAGTTCCAGTCCAGGGCTCTAGTGGCAGACATGTGAGGCAGTCTGACTCACAAAACTGTTTTATTTTTGTTATTAGATGTCATGCCAGAGGGGGGAAAAATGATAGACAGGGACTATGTTCAAAGAACAGGTTTCTCTAGATCTTTCCTGCTCAGTTTATGCAGGTCAGTAATTGCATTCCAATATATGCAGACCAAGACACGTGTTCTAAAATCCAATTGTTGTTCGAAGTTTCACTTATCTCAAGGTACAAAATGTTTAGAAACTTATCTAATAATATTATCAAATCTTTATAAATATTCTATTTTTGAAATTTTCATATTGCATATATATATATATGCATATACTTAGCATAGAAATTTTTTTGCTCCAGTTTTTCCAATGTGAACAACAGTGTTCAAGGTATATTTTATTTACTAAGAATGATTCTGAGGAATTCAACGTAGTTCTGAATGGGAAATGTAAATAGAATTAGATGAGGTACAATACTGAAAAACATGTTTCCAAGAAAAGAAAGGTGTCAGATGCACAAATACAAAATGTATATCAAGCATTATCAAGGAGCCCACTCAAATTGGAAGGTTGACAGTGTTCTCTGTATAAAATCATTTGGAAAGTGATAGTAATTAACCAACATTATATTGTATACCTACTGATATTTTCACTGTAGTAGACATCTACTAGTTCTCTATACACCACCTACCAACCCCCAATGCCAGCACAGACTCCCCTACTCATTTTTGAGTAGGGAGAAAGAAACTGCTCTTTCTCAATTCCAATGGTGAGATTTGAGTGGGATTCCTAATCTTGGATTTCCACTACTCAGAACTGTACAATCACAGTCCTTTGGTCCTCTTGCCTAATTTATTGACTAGGGAGGGTCATTGACAGTTCTTCTCCAGGAATTCTCTTGGTTTATAATGTGGATCTGAGAGAGAAGATTGCACAACTTAGTCCCAGAAAAGCGGAGGTATATTGGGAGCTGGTGGAAGGGGTTACCTGTGGACCTTATCAAAATGAAAAAAATAAAATAAAATAAAATAAAAAGCCTACTAGAGATGAATAGCTGATAAAAGAGAACCCTGGAAGTGGATACTCAAGGTTTCAGTTACTGAAGGTTTCAGAGCTGAGTGATCTTTTTCTTTTTAACAACTCCATACACCATTGTATTTTTCTTCTAAGTTATTTTGAGTAGGGACTTTTCCACTTTTTTTTTTTGAGACGGAGTTTCGTTCTTGTTGCCCGGGCTGGAGTGCCATGGTACAATCTTGGCTCACCGCAACCTCTGCCTCTCGGGTTCAAGCAATTCTACTGCCTCAGGCTCCGAGTAGCTGGGATTACAGGCATGCACCACCATGCCCTACTACTTTTGTATTTTCAGTTAAGACAGGGTTTCTCCATGTTGGTAAGGCTGGTCTTGAACTTCCAACTTCAGGTGACCCACCTGCTTCAGCATCCTGAGGTTCTGGGGTTACAGCTGTGAGCCACCGCGCTGGCGACTTTTCCACTTTTAATATATTAACTAAAATTGAATACTTTATGGTTTGGAATTTAGCTTGAATTCAGCTTATTTGGCTCCTATGAAAAATAAATAATTCATGAAGCTCTGATTTTGTATGATAATCACTGCAAATGTTAATATTTGATACAATATACAGTAATCTTCAAAAGTAAAAATGTTAAAATGTAGCAGTAATGTTTTACTCAAGGAAACAAAGTATTTGCAAGTAGTTTGCATTCAAAAAATGTGCCAATTGTAAGTGATTTTTGGTGTTTTATTACGATATGTCTCACTGAACATCTATGTGGAAATCAGCTTGTATTTTCACTGGAAGGTGTCTGATAATTAAAAAAAATAAAAACACTATTTTTTATACATGATTAATATATTCTTATTTTAAGTTTCTAGACACGGCATCTTAAGTGTATATTTCTCTTGATGTGCACCCACACCTACGCAGTCCAAAATCCGTGTTACTGCCCAGAGATAATCACCATTTTAAATCTGATATTTATCTTTCTGGATGATATTCTACTTCTATACCTGTTATAAAACTACTCATGAAAATTTATTATGAAAATATGTAGAATTACTGCTATTTGTAACTGTGTTTCTCTGATTCTCTGATGTATTTTAATATAAATGTAACATCTTATGTAACATTAAATCCTTCACTCAACACTCTTGGAAGATTTTCCTATGGAAGCAGTCATAAAACTAAATTATCCTTTTAAATGGTATATAGTTTATTTTCCTTTTCCTTTTTTTTTTTTGAGACGGAGTCTCGCTTTGTCGCTAGGTTGGAGTGCAGTGGCGCAATCTTGCCTCACTGCAACCTCTGCCTCCTGGGTTCAAGCAATTCTCCTGCTCAGGAGACTATGAGTAGTTGGGACTACAGGCACGTGCCATCACCTTCAGCTAATTTTTGTATTTTTAGTAGACAGGTTTCACCATGTTGGCCAGGATGATCTCGATCTCTTAACCTCAGGATCCTCCCACCTCAGCCTCTCCAAAGTGCTGGGATTACAGGCATGAGACACCACTCCAGGCCTAAATGGTGTATATTTTCTATAATATTGCTATATCATAGTTTATTTAACCCCATTCTCTACTGATGGGCTTCTAGGTGGGATGTGGACTGGTGAACACTTGACAATATTTTTCTGCTTGCAATCAACAACTAATGTTTGTTCTTCCTAGGTCCCTGGTTACTCTCATTATCCACCCTTTATGCCACTGTCAACATCACAAGGAACCAGTATTCCAGAAAGAAAACACACACACACACAAACATATCACATACACACATTATATACCTGAAAACAATATAAAAACTTTAAAGTTTAAAAAGAAAATTAGTAACTTCTTTAACATATATAAGCAAACTCCAAAAACTGATAAGTTTTGGAAACAGGATTTGGGGACTTATCTTTATTATTCCAAGACAGTATCAAATAATTCCTCTCAAAAGTAGAATTAATTAAAATAAAAATTTCCCATGCTAAGATGGGGCCTGAGTCACAGACTGTACTCATAATCTAATTAAAAATTTTGTGTATTGTTTACATCATATTCATATTTGGAAGGAGTGATCTGTGAATTGATTTCAGATAGTTTTAGACTTGTATTGAAATTTGAAATATTGCCTTGTGTGTGCAATGTCAGTGATAATAAATTAACTAAGACTTTGATGAAACTGGTGGGTAATTGTTTTATGAGGGCTTCCTGAAAGTAAGATGTTCGCCAGTGTTACTCAAGGATAAAACTTTCTGGTTCATGACCTGATCTAAGGAAAGAAATAATAACTCTGTAAATATGTTAAATACTTTTTAATTGTGCTAAAAAGCTTGGCCAGAATGCAACTTCACTGACATTCTGGGAATACTATTTCTCAAATGATCAATAAGAATTGTCAGTGTGTCTCCAGCTGTTGTGTTAGTAGCAGATAGTCTATCAGAGCAATAATAGAACCAAGTCATAACTGGAAAGAGAGAACTGAAAAAGCTAAGAAGCGGTGACCGTGACAACAAACAGAAAAATTATATTCTGGAAAGTTGAAAACATTCACTGTTGGTATTATTGAAATAATATTTGTTAGCTGTGCATTTTGAAAACAAAAAGTATTCTCATCAGACTTTGAATCTCTGACATTCACTGACATAGTGCAGGTGCTGAATTTAAGAGATGAGGCTGGGCGTGGTGGCTCACACCTATAATCCCAGCACTTTGGGAGGCCAAGGCAGGCGGGTCACGATGTCAGGAGCTCCAGGCCAGCCTGACCAACATGATGAAACCCCATCTCTACTAAAAATAAAAAATTAGCCAGACATGGTGGCGTGTGTCTGTAAGCCCAGTGACTTTGGAGGATGATGCAGGAGAATTGCTTAAACTCGGGAGGCAGAGGTTGCAGGAGCCAAGATTGCGCCATTGAACTCCAGCCTGGATGACAGAGTGAAATTGCGTCTCAAAGAAAATAAAAAGAGAGAGAGATGAAGGTCTCCAACTTATCTTCCTACTCTATTACAATCCCAAAAAAGAAGGTTGGATAATTAAAATACATGACAACATCTCTAGAACTGAATATCAGTGAGAACTTTGGTTTTTACCTATACGGACTAAGCTTATTTGTAGTGTTAATGAGGGATAAACATTTATACTTTGATAGAATAAAATATATTTTAGACAAAGAAGCGTTTTGATGGGCATGGTAGCTTACGCCTATAGTTCTAGCAGTTTGGAAGGCTGATGTGGCAGGATCACTTGAGCACAGAATTTGAGACGAGCCTGGGCAACATAGTGAAACCCCATCTCTACCAAGAAAAAAAAAAAAAAAAAGAAAAGCCAGGCATGGTGGCACTTCTCTGTACTCCCTGCTACTCAGAAGATGGGAGAATTGCTTGAGCCCACGAGGTTGAGCTGCAGTGACCTATGATCACACAACTGCACATTGCACTCCAGCCTGAGTGACAAAAAAAAAAATTGATAACTAGGAAAGAAGGGGGAAAAATCATGCTATATTTTTCTAATTTAAAAAAGTACTAAGCCAATTCATCCAAACCAGTACAATAAAAACAAGTTCAGACTGCTGAGTTTCTCTAAAATCAAAAATATATTGAATGTTCTGTATATCTTAAGTGAATTAAGTCATCTAGGAATCTATTATATTTATGAGATATAAAAATCTATTTTTTGTGCTCTCTTGTTTCAGATTTATTCTATGGTGTATTACAGAACTGGTATTATAAAGCATAACATTTTATGAACTGAACAGATTGTTCTGTTAATATAACACAGTCGAGTTCTTTAAACTTGCATCATTGTTTATACAGAAGTGATCTTAAATGTACCTCAATAAGGATATGAATAACATATTTTAATTACATTTAATGAAATGTCAGGAAACTACACATTATCCAGAGACATGTAAAATAAAATGTCAGAAAGCTACATGTTACCCAGGGACATATAAAATAAGATTTTAAATAATATTAAAATAAAATTTTAATAAATTTAAATTATTAGTATAATAAATCCTTGATACTAATTATATAAATTAAGATTTATTAAATTAATAACAAACATCATATCAGTTAATATCCAAAACTTAAATACATGTATTTTAAGGATAAATGTTATTTATTACTTTAGGAACATATTAAAGATAAATACACAGATACATGTATTTTAAGGATAAATTGCCACAATTTAATTTTCAAAGTTTCCAGATATTAAAGAAAATTATGAGCAGGCAGTGTATTCTCAAGGAAAAGACAAGGAAAGTTCAAGTCCTGTAATTTTAGGATTGACTGAAAGAGCTTAAGATAAATAGTGAAGTGTGTTCTCATTATTCAACACCCGCCTATAAGTGAGAACATGTGGTGTTTGATTTTCTGTTCTTGTGTCAGTTTGCTGAGAATGATGGTTTCCAGGTTCATCCATGTCCCTACAAAGGACACGAACTCATCGTTTTTGATGGCTGCATAGTATTCCATGATGTATATGTGCCACATTTTCCCTGTCCAGTCTATCATCGATGGGCATTTGGGTTGGTTCCAGGTCTTTGCTATTGTAAACTTTGCTGCAATGAACATTCGTGTGTATGTGTCCTTATAGTAGAATGATTTATAATCCTTTGGATATATACCCAGTAATGGGATTGCTGGGTCAAATGGAATTTCTATTTCTAGGTCCTTGAGAAATTGTCACACTGTCTTCCACAATGGTTGAACTAATTTACACTCCCACCAACAGTGTAAAAGTGTTCCTATTTCTCCACATCCTCTCCAGCATCTGTTGTCTCCAGATTTTTTAATGATCGCCATTCTAAGTGGCGTGAGGTGGTATCTCAATGTAGTTTTGATTTGCATTTCTCTAATGACCAGTGATGATGAGCATTTTTCATATGTTTGTTGGCCTCATGTATGTCTTATTTTGCAAAGTGTCTGTTCATGTCCTTTGCCCACTTTTGAATGGGCTTGTTTATTTTTCTCTTGTATTCTGTTTTAGTTCTTTGTAGATTCTGGATATCAGCCGTTTGTCAGATGGGTAGATTGCAAAAATTTTTTTCCCATTCTGTTGGTTGCTGATTCACTCTAATGACAGTTTCTTTTGCCATGCAGAAGCTGTGGAATTTTATTAGGTCCCATTTGTCTATTTTGGCTTTTGTTGCCAATGCTTTTGGTGTTTTGGTCATGAAGTCCTTGCCTACACCTATGTCCTGAATGGTTTTGCCTAGATTTTCTTCTAAGGTTTTTATGGTGTTAGGTCTTATGTTTAAGTCTTTAATCCATCTGGAGTTAATTTTAGTGTAAGGTGTCAGGAAGAGTCCAGTTTCTGCTTTCTGCGCATGGCTAGCCAGTTTTCCCAACACCATTTATTAAACAGGGACTCCTTTCCACATTGCTTGTTTTTGTCAGGTTTGTCAAAGATCGGATGGTTGTAGATGTGTTGTGTTGCCTCAGAGGCCTCTGTTCTGTTCCATTGGTCTATATCTCTGTTTTGGTACCAGTACCATGCTGTTTTGATTACTGTAGCTTTGTAGTATAGCTTGAAGTCCAGTAGTGTGATGCCTCCAGCTTTGTTCTTTTTGCTTAGAATTGACTTGGCTATGCGGTCTCTCTTTTGGTTCCATATGAAGTTTAAGCTTTAAAGGAATGAACAAAGTCTCCTATAAAGCTTTTCTTTTTATAAATAACCCAGTCTCAGCTATGTCTTTATTAGCAGTGTGAGAACAGACTAATACCGTAAACTGGTACCACAGAGAGTGGGGTGCTGCTGTAAAGACAGGACAACATTGAAAAGTTTGGAAGTTCCTAAAGACTTGTTGAGTGGCTTTGACCAAAATGCGGATAGTGATATTGACAATGAAGTACAGGCTGAGGTGGTTTCAAATGGAGATTCCTAGGAACTGGAGTAAGTGTCATCCTTGCTATGCAAAGACACTGGCAGCCTTTTGCCCAAGCCCCAGAGATCTATGCAACTTTAGACTTGAGAGATGATCGATAGTATTTAGAGGAAGAAATTTCTAAACAGCAAAGCATTCAAGAGGTGACTTGTGTGGTGTTAAAAAGTATTAGTTATGTGTATTCACAAAGATATGGTTTGGGAATGGAACTTAGTTTTAAAAGGGAAGCAGACTATAAAGTTTGAAAAATTTCCAATCTGATGATGTATGTGATAGAAAAGAAAAACACATTTTCTGCGGAGAAATTCAAGCTAGTTGCAGTAATTTGCATTAGTAACTGGGAGTCAAATGTTAATCACTAAGACAATGGGGAAAATGTCTCCAGGTCATTTAAAAGGCCTTTAAAGCAGCCCCTCCTATCACAGGCATAGAGGCCTAGGTGGAATAATTGGTTTTGTGGGCTGGAGCCAAGGCCTTGCTGCTTTGTCCAGTCTTGGGACTTGGTGGCTTGTGTTCCAGCCATGGCTTAAAGAGACCGAGGTACAGCCCTGGCCGTGGCTTCAGAGCATGCAAGCCCCAAGCCTTGGCAGCTTCCATGTAGTCTTGAGCCTGCAGGTACCAAGATGTCAAGAATTATGTTTTGGGAACCTCTGCCTAGATTTCAGAGGATGTATAGAAATATCTGGATATCTAGGCAGAAGTTTCCTGCAGGAGCAGAGCCCTTGTGGAGAACCTCTGCTAAGGCAGTGTGGAAGGAAAATGTGTATCTGAGCTTCCATACAGAGTCCCCACTGGGGCATTGCCTAGTGGAACTTTAAGAAGCAGGCCACCATCTTCCAGATCCCAGAATGGTAGGTCTACTGACAGCTTGCACCATGTGCCTGGAAAAAAGCGTCCAGGAGTAGCAAAGCCACAGCATGGAGCTGTCCCAGGCCGTGGGAGCCCACATCTTGTGTCAGTGTGAACTGTATGTGAGACATGGATTCAAAAAAGGTCATTTTGGAACTTTGAGGTTTAATGGCTGCCCTATTGGATTTTGACATGCACGAGGCCTGTAGTACCTTTGTTTTGGCCAATTTCTCCTATTTGCAATGGGTGTATTTACCCAATTCCTCTACCTCCATTGAACGGTAAGTAACTTGCTTTGATTTTACAGACTTACAGGCAAAGGAAATTGCCTTGTCTCAGATGAGAGTTTGGACTTGGGTTTTGAATTAGTGCTGGAATGAGTTAAGACTCTGGGGAACCGTTGGAAGGGTATGATTGTGTTTTGAATTGTGAAGATATAAGATTTGGGAGAAGCCAGAGTCAGAATGATATGGTTTGATTGTGTCCCCATCCAAATCTCATCTTGAATTTTAGTTCGCATAATCCCCATGTATCTTAGGAGGGACCCAGTGGAAACAGTTGAATCATGGGGGCAGTTTCCCTAAGCTGTTCTCATAACAGTGAGTTAGTTGTCATGAGATCTTATAGTTTTGTAAGGGATTTTCTTCTTCATTAAACACTCTCTTCTTCTCACTGCATCCATGTGAAGAAGGACAAGTTTGCTTCCCCTTCTGTCATGATTTTAAGTCTCCTGAGCCATCCCCAGCCATGATGAACTGTAAGTCAGTGAAACCTTTTTTTTTGTTTGTTTAAATAAATTACCTTGTCTCGCATGTCTTTATTAGCAGTGTGAGAATGGACTAATAAAGGAAGAAAGAGTACAAATAAAACATCATAGTATTTAGAGTTCAACACCACCAAAATTAGTCTACTTCTGCCATTTGAAGTGGACTGATGCTTTTCTTTAGTTTCAACATTTTTAAGATCAGTAATCGATTCAGCATTCTATGTGTATAGTAGAAACAGAAAAAAAGTAGACGGTTTCACCTTATTTGTAGACTACTGCAAAAACGTTTTTATTTAGTCATATTTTTTCCTCTAAAAACTTGGCATTAGCCCTTCAAATAGATTGATTATGGTTTCAACTGCCAAAACAAACAATAAACCTCTACCTAAGACCATATTAAACATTGCATTTTATATTCTGTTCTTAATAAGTTATTTCCAAGAAGCCAAGTGCTAAATCAGTGTTTGTTCAAGAGTAAAGTATCAGAAGAAGAAAATAGGGTGAATAAAAAATAATATTTGCCTTAGATTTACTCCAAATACCACCTGGTGAATCAACCAATTAGTATTCTAGAACCAGTTCTAGTTTTTGTCTGTTTTCCTTTTTTACTGTTTCTCACCTTTATGTTCTTTCAATTTTTCCTTCCTGGTACTTGACTTTTTTGCTCGTCTGCATTCCGTTATGTTGCTGTTCATTAGCAATTCAGAGTCATAGCAATGGTTTATCAGTTGAAATTGAGCCCACTTATGGAAGACTTAGTTGGGAAATGTTTCTTCCACTGCCATCTGAAGAAGGAGGACCATAGGAAGGAGAGTAGATACCAATGAGGAAGCTAAAGTAAAAGATTCTCTTCTGGAGCTTAAATATATATATATATAACTCTACTAGCAGAATTTCCAGTAACATTTGGATTCTCACTTTCTTGTTACTAGAACACCATTAATCTGATTTATCAAGTTCAAAATATCTGGGAAAAAATTAGAGGATGAATTGCAATTATAGCAGGAAATTTACTGGCATATTACAATTATTTTTATTTTGCTTTTGTAGAAAAATCAGAATGATGTTTGGTATATCATTAATTCTTTTCATCACTGTATCCCTAGTTCTCCCTTCTCCTTTAATATTATACTCTTTTGGAAGCTTTTGTAGAAAAAATTGAAAGTTGCTCATAGGTGGGCTCTCTTCCTTTATCTCGTGAAAGATACAAAAAATTAAGAGATTGTGTTAGATATTTAAAATATGACGGGAGATAAATGAGGGTCACTGAATTGGAGTAGAAGTTAAATTAAATGTATTTTTTGAATGGGCCGTGAAAGCTGGAATAGTAGATACTGATGTGCCAGGTAAGTGGCAATTGCTCAAAGGTCTACCATTTCTGTGTGCACCCAGGTAGGCTGGATTCCAGAAAGCAGGGTACTTAGATTGCCAAAAGCTTACCATATCCCTACTTGGAAGGAAAGCAGGAAATCAACTGGCCATGCCGAGGAACAACATGGATTCAGATACGGAAAACAATAGCAACAGCCAGGTGGTTGATATTGACCTGGTTTCTTCCTCTATGCGACACATAAACATCTAGAGATTTATCACACATTCCTAAAAAGAACTCACTTCTACAACAAAATACTGTCATTGAATTTTCTGCCATTTCCATAGAATAAGGGTCAGAGTCAGACCTAATAGATTACTAGAAATAGATATATACAGAAGAACACGTTACAAAAATATTTAGAATGTCTGAGGTGATAAACCAAGATCGATAAATGCTATACAACACTATGAAGGAAATGTAAAAGTTCAGAATAAAACAAGATTCAAATTATATTTTATGATATCATTTACGTTTAAAGTCTAATAGAGAAGCAAACAGCATACTCATATGTAATATAATATATATCATAAATGAACATAAAGGAGATCACCAATGCATTAACTTTGATTTCCAGTTGACCTCATTTATATGTAAACTTCGGAATAAATCTCCTGAAGGAGATTTTAATACCTTATCAATATGCAATTAATTAGGAAGCTTATAGAGCTGTACTGTTTTAAAAAAAACTTTGGGCCTGTTCCTAGTTATTTCCATAAATTTTGCAAGTAAACATATGACATCATTATGCATAGGATAGATTGATTTGAATGCTAGGTGAATCTCAGATATAACTCATTAGATACAACAGTCAATTGTGTAAGTGCAAGTGAATACATGAAATATTTTGTCGTAAGATTTAATTAAGATTTTTCCAGCAATTATTACAAGTTTAGGATATTACTCATTTAAAAGTTGTATTTAGAACAATGGATTAAAAAAGTTGCGGGACTGCGGGGGGTAAGAAGGTTGGGGAGGGATAACTTGGGGAGAAATGCCAGATATAGGTGACGGGATGGAGGCAGCAAACCACATTGCCATGTAGGTACCTATGCAATAATCCTGCATGTTCTGTACATGTACCCCAGAATATAGAGAGCAATTATATATATATATATACATATATATACACACACACACATATATACAATTGTTCTTTATGTTCTATATATATACACACATATATAATGTGTGTGTGTGTATATATATATAATGTGTGTGTATATATAGAACATATATATACACATTATATATGTGTGTGTGTATATGTATAGATACACATTATATGTGTGTGTATGTGTGTGTGTATATGCGTGTGTGTGTATATATATATGGCACACACACACACACACACACACAGTTGCCTTAAAAATTTCGGCTTCCCTTCTCTCAGCCTTCTGGATTGATAAGATTAAAAGTACTTGGAAATCGGAGGGTGTATTGTGTAAAATTTTGATATGTGAAATATTTTACATCTACAAATGAAGAGTTTTTATGATATTGAACAACCAAAATAAAATTGAAAATTTGAAAGCTGAAGCCTCAAATTCAACTTATAACATTTTATTTCAAATATTTGCATTCTTTTAAAAGTCTTGGATTATTTATAGGCTTCATAATTTGTAGATGTCATCCATTTAATGAACAAAAATTCTTTATTTGTGGCAGAATAAAAGAGTTATTTCAAAGAAAGGTTTTATCATTCAACAAAAATTTGAAAAATGGTCATATTGTTTAGCTATGTAAGTGAAGTAGAAGATATATATTTATTGGTGGGTACTTGTCACAATTTACATGCTCACTGTTGTTCAATACTTGTCTATATTGTCATAGTCTATCAACACATGGCATTGATGACATGTTTAGTGTGGTCCTTAATTTCTTTGGCTACTGGCTGCCCTGAAAGAGACAATTATAAAGCTCCAGTTGTGAAACAATTCAGACAGTCTTAACAATGAACAAATTCGTAGCAAATAGCAGTAAGACAAATTAGACTATGTTATTTGTTAGATTCTTCCATTGGGTTAATATGATACCACCTGTTGCCAGCTGAATTTCCTTTATATAAAAACTAAGAATTCCCAGACCATAAGAGGAAAAGTGTTACAAGGAGTTAAAGATGAAGGTCATTCTAACATGCTCTCATTTCAAGTGAACAAAAATGTTAGAGAGAGATAGGCATACTATTTTGGCGATTCATTTAGAAGAATGTCTTCTTTTGAGAAATGTCTGTTTATATCCTTTGCCTACTGTTTGATGTGTTTGTTTGTTTTCATTCTTGTAAATTTGTCTAAATTCCTTATAGATTTTGGATATTAGCCGTTTGGCAAATGAATGAATTGTAAAAATTTTCTCCCATTCTGTAGGTTGCCTGTTCACTCTGATGATAGTTTCTTTTGCTGTGCAGAAGCTCTTTAGTTTAATTAGATATGATTTGTCAATTTTGGCTTTTGTTGCCATTGCTTTTAGTGTTTTAGTCATGAAATCCTTGCCCATGCCTGTCACCTGAATGGTATTGCCTAGTTTTTCTTCTAGGGTTTTTATGGTTTTGGGTCTTATGTTTAAATCTTTAATCCATCTTGGGTTAATTTTTGTATAAAGTGTAAGGAAGGGGTGTAGTTTCTGTTTTCTGCATATGGCTAGCCAGTTTTCCCAACATCACAACACCATTTATTAAATAGGAAATCCTTTTCCCATTACTAGTTTTTGTCAGGGTTTTCAAAGATCAGATGGTTGTAGATGTGTGCTGTGATTTTGAGGCGTCTATTCTGTTCCATTGGTCTACATATCTGTTTTGGTACCTGTACCATGCTGTTTTGGTTATCAGGCCTTGTAGTACAGTTTTAAGCCAGGTAGCGTGATGCCTCCAGCTTTGTTCTTTGTGCTTAGGAGTGTCTTGTCTATATGAGCTCCTTTTTGGTTCCATATGAAATTTAAAGTATTTTTTTCTAATCCTGTGAAGAAAGTCAACGGTAGCTTGCTGGGGATAGCATTGAATCTATAAGTGACTTTGGGCAGTATGGCCATTTTCATGACATTGATTCTTCCTATCCATAAACTTTTTAAAGCATCTACTATGTGGTGGAAAGTGAATTAGATCCTAGGGATTTGCTCCTGCCTTCTGTTACTTGACAGTCTAATAGTCATTAACACTTCCAAAATACTAAATAATTTTACATTTAGTAATGCCACAAAGAGATGGTATCACTCATTAAAATCTTTCAGAAAATGTTTCAGACATTTTCATGGTAAGACAGTTTTAAAATATGAAAGATATTTTATTTTAGTGACATCTGTCCTGTGTCTTCTCCTTGCTTCCAGTTTGAAGATTGTTGCAGCATTTTTATTACATTGTGTATATAAGTGATTACAAAGTGGGGAGCTTGGTGGTATTTTGTTTGTTTCCTTTCTATCTTTTCTGATGCTGAATGAAGGAAGACTAAGAACAAGCTATAAAAGTTCATTTCATGTAAGACTACTGAACAGAATTGTTCTCCAGAGCCAAAGGTCTCAGAATTTTCCCTTTCTTCAGTCCATGCATTTGCTTATTCAAGGTATATCTTTGTGTCTGAGTATTCTAGGGTAGGGTTGCAAGAAATGACAGAGAGAGAGAGAGAGAGAGAGAGAGACAGACAGACGGAGAGAAATGCACGTTTCAGTTGTAGGGGGAACTCAAGAAAAGATTCATGTTGAGGGGGAGGCTCCATCACTGTGTCTCAATGTCTACAGTTAATGATTTATTGAGGGAACATAGATTTTTAGTAAAATGTGTTGGGGCCAGATTGTGGATGGTTTTGAATGGTACTAAATATGGCAGCTACATTATCTTAAAAAACATAGTATTTTTTTCTTAAGGTTATATGTGTGCTTTCACCACAGCTCTTTGATGAAGCAGATCAGAACTGCACAAAAGGGCAGGTTTCTGTGGGAAAGAGTTGTGCTAAGGCTAAGTGTCAATCCATGCTATAAAAAGCCAAGGAAACAGATTTCATACCAACGATGAGGTCTGGAAGGGCTAGCAAAAGAGCTGTTCTATATCTTCACTTTTTAACACATGGTATGTGTAATGCTTATTGTCATTTAAGTAATAATGAAAACTGGCTTCTATAAATGTCATACTAACTTGAACTTCAAACTCTGCAAAATGTGGTCTACATACAAAAACTATCCAAAATTACAAAGAAAGAAATAGAAAAGTAAGCAAGCAAGCCAGAAATAATGATAGACTTTTAATGACTCTTAGAAGAAATATGAAACCAATCAATCATAATGAACCAAAACACATATTTATCAAAATTATAGATGTGGCATTTCATTTCACTTTGATGTCTTGATCACATGGATTTATCGTATTATGGAGATACAGGGCAAATATAAACAATCTCCTAATGGTCTTCATGTTTCTAAAATCAGGATGAAATCATAAGTCTTTACGGTGCATGTATGACCACAGTTGGGTTTTATTATACTGTTTTAGAAGAACCGATTAACTTATAGGGCATGATGATTTGTGTGTTTAATGTAGTTACATTCATTCAGTACCAAAGGGAGAAAATTACTCTTGGGATTCATGTAATAGTTCCAATTAATCCACCATGCCTTAGTACATAATTTATGGGACAGTAATAGGGTGCCCAACAAGCTTCCTATTACATATACACTAAATAGTCACTTAGTATTTTTGTTACTGGTATATTTTATTTTCTCAAAGGTGAAGAAAAAATTGTAAAGGATTGCTTTGAATTTAACAACAGATTTGAGCAAAATAGTGTTTATGTGAAGAAATGAAATGACAAATTTGGCAGGGTAGGATTGCATTGTTTGAACATGATATCAATTCATTCTGAGGTACATAAAGAAAAAATATAATTGAAAGCAGATTTTGTTTTATTGACCTTTAAGTTATAAATTAGAAGTACTCTTGCAAAGTGTTTTTATTTCTACTTTAAAACGTATCTGTGAATTGTGGCATTGTTTACAATAGCAAAGACCTGGAACCAACCCAAATGTCTGTCATCGATAGACTGGATAAAGAAAATGCAACACATACACACCATTGAATACTACACAGCCATAAAAAAACGATAAGTTCGTGTCCTTCATAGGGACATGGATGAATCTGGAAACCATCATTCTCAGCAAACTGGCATAAGAATAGAAAATCAAACACCGTATTTTATCACTCATAGGCGGGTGTTGAACAGTTAGAACACGTGGACACAGGGAGGGAAGCATCACACACTGTGGTCAGTAGGGGGTGTCCAGGGAAGGGACAGTAGTGGTGGGGAGGGTGGGGAGGAATAATGAGGGGAGAAATACCAGATATAGGTGATGCGGGGGATGAAGGCAGCAAACCACCTTGCCATGTATATACCTATGCAACAATCCTGCATGATCTGCACATGTACCCAGAACCTAAAGTACAATTAAAAAAAAAATGGATCTGTGAATACAGATCTTTTTGCTGTTCATTAGCCATCATCTAGTTTTTGCAGGTACTCTAAAATCAGACAGTTGACTCACAGCTCACATAAAAAGAATCAAGCAAGATTTGAAAGAACACTTAGATTAAACTCTGGGTCTCTTTTCTATTCTTTTTGTAAAAACTGACTGTTTATGTAAATCTAGATGTAAAAATGTCAAGGGACTCTGAAGTCATTTTTGCAGTCAAAGATGAGACCTGTCAAAGCATTATGACACATTTGAGTGTTAGGATATGAATGGATAAGGTAAAAGTATCATTAAAGCTTTGCTAATATTAAAATGGGTTGAATATTTCTTGAATCACCTTAGTTCATCTGCTCATAATGGATTTGTAATATGTGGGAGCTAATGTATAGTTTAAATATAGTTCTCATTTGCAGAAGAAAAATTACTCATAATCCTAAACTATCATATTTAATCTGCATTTTCAACTTTAGATAAAACACTGAATTAAGAAATAAAATTGTATTTTAATGAGGAAAAATTAGAAAAATTACTGAAACTTTGCTGGAGCTTATAAGTTACGTATTGACAGATTACAGAGTAGGTAATATAGATTTTTAAAAAGTAACTCCTCAAAGACATGTAATTAATCTTAAATCATAGTTGAGTATATTATGATGACAGCATGCTTTTTATGAAGCCAATAGTGGACATCTTGTCAATCACTTATTTTATTTTTCACATGAAAATAGATGAGCACTGGAGGAATATTTGAAAACAGATTCCCCCAGTAAAAAGTAAAAGTTGCTCGGCCCATTTTGATTAATTCCATGAAACTCCCAGATATAACCACTGCCCAATAAATATATATATATTTACTTACACATAGGTTTATCTATATCTATCTTCCATCTGTCTACACGTGTACATTCATATACACACACACACATAAATATTTTGAGATTAATAAAATTATGTTGTACCTATGCTTTGCAACTTTTTTAAATTAACTATATAAAATAAGGAGGTCTATTCATATTATTATCTTAGATCTACCTTACTAATGCAGCATATTTCATAGAATAAACATAGCATAACATTTAACTGCTTCTAAGTTTTATTATGTCTTACAAAATGTTACAATAAATATTTTGTATGCATATTTTTCTTAATACGTTACAATATTTTTCTCAGATAGATGTGTAGAAACAAGAGTTTCTAAGTAAGTGTATCATTTTTAATTTGAAGAACGTAATCTCAAAGCAGCTGGACTTTTACAGCTTCATCAATAGTATATGACTCCTTTGTGTCAAAATCTCCTCAACCTTGGATATTAATCTAAGTTTGATCAATCTGTTTCAATGCATATCGTATCTCATTTTACTTTGCATGTTCTGGATTATTAGAAGTCTTGGCAATCATTTGTCAGCTGCGTTTTTCTGAAATGCATATTTTTTTTGGCATTTTCTTGATGGGTTCTTGTGCTTTTTTTACATTCTTTTTAGAAACATACTCAAAATTGTACTCTTTTATATTATATAGTTCACATTTATTTTTCCAGTTTGTCACTTAACTTGATATATGGTGTTTTTAAAATTATTTTTTATTTTTATTTCTTTGAGATACAATCTTGCTCTACTTCCCTGACAGGAGTGTAGTAGTTTAATCACAAATCACTGCAGCTCAACCTCCTGGGCTCAAGCAATCCTCACACCTTAGCCTCCTGAGTAGCTGGGACTACAGTTGCGTACCAGCATGCCCAGCCAGTTTTTAAAAACAAGTTTTTTGCAGAGACAGGGTCTCCCTATGTTGCCCAGGCTGATCTAAAACTCCTGAGCTCAAGTGATCCTCCCACTTCAACTTCCCAAAGTGCCAAGATTATAGGCATGACCCACCACACCCGGTTTTAAGGCTTAATTTAAAGCTTATATGCAGCCAGACCTGTCTTTCCTTTATTTATAGCTTTGGGATTTGGATTTTACTCAAAATTTATTTTTGTCAAAATAGTTTTTAAAAATACACTACAGTTTCCTCCTTTTCTGGAATTCCTGTCTCTCTAGCAAATAATAAATAATTTATATAATAACTGATATATGTATAGATATAATGTCACCATGTTATAAACTATGAGGAAAGAGTTTGAGTCAGATAAGCGGCAAGGGTGAGTAGAGAAAATTGTGATTTCCTATTACTTGGTCACAAAACCCTATATACATAAATGACATTTGAGCTGAAACATAAATAAAAGAAGAAAGGAGCCATACACGTTTTGGAATCGGCATTTCAGAGAGAGAAAATAACAAATGCAAAGGCCTAGAGTCAGGAATATATGCACATGACAAGGAGAACAGAATGGCTGCAGCTAATGAGAGAGTGAGCAGTATCTGAATTTGGTTATTCACACACCTGATAAAGCAGAGCATTATGGACATGTTGTGGACTTATTCTAAGTGTGACAGGAAGCCACTGCAAAATTTGAGAAAAGAATGAAATGATCAGACTTGCACTTTAAAATAATATATCTGGTTGTTGTGTGGAGAACAACTTGTGGAAGGTGGCTGAAGATAGGGGAGCAAGAGATGAAACAGAGCCAATGAGACAGACACAGATATACAGAAATAAATTTGTTCTGAGGGATTGGCTCATGTGATTATGAAGACTGAGAGACCTATTGATCTTCTGTCTGCAAGTGGAAGAACCAGAAAAATTGGTAGTGTAGCTCCGGTCCAAACCTGAAAGCCTTAGAACAAGAAGCACTGATATCCTAGGGCAAGAGAAAATCAATGTCCAAGCTTAAGCAGAGAGAAGAAATTTGACCTTCCTCTACCTTTCTATTCTATTTGAGCTCTCAAAGAACTGGATGATGCCCGCTCACATTGGTAAGGGTGATCTTATTTACACGGCCTGCCAATTCAAATGCTAGGCTTTTTTGTTTTGTTTTGTTTTCCAAAACCACTCTCACGGAAAGCCTCAGAAATGTTTTATCAGCTGTCTGGCTTCCTTTCACCCAGTCAAGTTGACATAACATTAATCATCATAAGCTTATCCCTTGTCAACTTTCCACCCATATAAATCTCTTTATACCAAACTTTATCTCCAAATAAAGACAATAACAAGGCCATAATTCTGCCCAAAATAATACAACTATTTTGTGTACAACTGAAAATGCACTGACTCCTTCACCACAAGAGGAGTAAAGTCCTCAAATGATGTTTTCTCTTGATATTCCATAACATAAATACTACAATGTTACATTAACAATACATAAACACGATGATACAAAGTCAGTATATCTTGTGTTACATGACAAGGGAATAAGGGAGAAAGAACGTAAGATATTTGCTTAATCTATGCATATACACACAACTGTATTCATAGCAAAATAAGGAGAAAACACTCATGACAATTATAGTCCTCATTTCTGTAAGTGGTCACATGGTCATAGCTGGTATTTATAACTACCTTCTTTTTCTACTCATTCTCTATTCCCTTTGCCTTCAGGAAGGAGCTCAGCAGATCATGGTTCTATACCTGGCAAGATAACCCAAACTTTAATTCGTGAAGGATATGAGCCATTAACAGTCATGCCTAAATTATTGTTGAAATTTTCCATTGACCTCAATCACAGGGAATAGTAATACTGAGAGATACCCTAAAGTATCTCTTGAATTTCAAACATATTTTTCCTTACCTCTCTTTTTGAAGTAATGGTCCAATATACTTTTATTAGGATCAATCACCCTAGTCAACAGGTCCCTTCTTTGCCTGTTGAATTAGGGGAATAGTGAGGAAGGGTGACACAATAGCCAGGTGGCAGTCTTAACTTCTAGTTCAAGGGAATCACTGTTGCACCTGCTGGTGAAAATAGTATTCCTTTTGGAACTAAGACCTCCAGGCCAGAAATTTTATGGGAACAGGAAGCAAAATTTTTGCTAGTGTGTCAATAGATGTAATAGTGAGTAGTGCCACTCCAGCTTCCATCCCTTGATCCTTGGATCTGTGAATCCTGGCTATTAGATAAATGACATCATATACTGGATGCTGACTTGGAGCATATATATAGCCCTCTGGAGAACCTTGTGTCAGACCTGCAATGTATTGCCACCTAGCTGGCTGTGTAACTGAGTCTTCAAATGGCCATTCCCCTGTTCAGTCAGTCAACTGTTTGAGCATGATCAGGAACATGGTACAACCAGTGAATCTCATGAGGATGCTACACTCCTTTGTCTATGAAGTGAATTCCTTGATCAGAAGCAATGTGTGGAAAAGGTATTCCATAAGTCTATTGATGATAGTTTAGCAGAAGCATTCCATGCAAATAGAAAAACAGTTGTTAGGCTACTTAAGTATTCCAGGCGAGAGATGTTAGTGGTCTAGACTTAAGGCATTAGCATTAGATGAGTGGTTGTCAGGCTCAAAATGTATCTTAGAAGCAGTGACAATAAGATTTACTGCTGGATTTGATACAATATATTAAAGAATAAGAATGGTTTAGAATAAACACAAGAATTCTTGCCTGAGAAACAGAGTGGGTGGAATGCTACATACTGAGGTAGGGAAAATTGGAAATGAGTTAGGTTTTGAATTGTGACCTAATACCCAAATGCTTAATTCCTAATAGTTTTATAATATTTATTTATATCGAGTAGAGATACACTCACACAATTATTTTGTTCTGAAAATCTTTTGTTTTTATCATTTAATATATTCTACTCAGTAAGATATAGAATGATCTTTTCAAATTTTACTTAAGGGGAATAAAAACATACTATTGAGGGCTTATAGTTAACAATGAGCTTATACATTCATTTCATGAGAACTGACATTTACCCAGTAATCTCAGACAAAATTATGTTGTACAATTTCATTTATATTTCACTGAATCTAAATCACCAGTCACCACTAATTGTAAAACAAGATCAGATTTTAATAAGAATTATTAAAATGTGGAAAATTTTAATAAGAATTATCAAAATGTGGAAATAAGAATTTTAGAACAGTTGAAAACTGACAACTAAGATTGTTTACAATCACCATTAAAATTTTGTAATTTTCTTCAAACAGACATTTTCTTTTTAATTTTGAAAATTATTATTTTTGAAAAAATCAGTTTCACTTAACATGTAAACTTTTATTGTCATACAGGTTTATTCATTAATATCTTTAAACATCTCCTGCATTGTATAGTTACATTCCCTTTATCAACTAAAAGTTCTTTTAAATGTAACTTTTAAATAAAAATTTAAAAAATTACTAGTATATTTTATTTATTTCTTTGAATTAAAAAGTGTTGGAACACTTTATTTTGATTTTTTTATTTTGCAAAATTTTTGAGGGAAATTATATAAATCATATTTATTATGTTTAATAATAGCCTAATCAACTTCATTTTTGTTTTCTATTGAACATTTTATTTTTTTACCTTTTTTTACATTTTCTTAGTCCAATACTTTTGTTCTAGATGTTTAACAATTTTACATCTTCCTTCAAATTTAGCATTTACAAATAAATCTACATTTTGCAAATTTAAATTTATAATAATATTATATTCATATTATCTCCTCAGAAGCAAATGAGGAACAAAAAACTAGTAAATTTATCTTTTTCTATAATTCTTCTCTTGTGTCAAAAAGTATCTATTACATATTTTCAGTTTTTAGTTATTTAAAAAATATTGCTCAACAATTTTTTTTTAGATTTAAATGTAATGTTTAAAGTTTTTTTCTTATCACAATTTCCAGTGTATTTTGCCTTCTTTTTATTTCGAATGCTTCATTGTTTCCTTATAGGATACATTTCCGTAGTTATTTTAAATAAAGGCTTAGTGATAAATATTCTGAATCCTTACATGTTTGAAATGCCTACAATTTGCTATCATACTTGAATGTTAGTTTGTCTGGCTATGAACTTGTGGGTTCAAACTTCTTTTCATTTTGCACTTTGAAAATGTTGAGGCGGGTGGATCACGAGGTCAAGAGATCGAGACCATCCTGGTCAACATGGTGAAACCCTGTCTCTACTAAAAATACAAAAATTAGCTAGGCATGGTGGCACGTGCCTGTAGTCCCAGCTACTCGGGAGGCTGAGGCAGGAGAATTGCTTGAACCCAGGAGGCAGAGGTTGCGGTGAGCCGAGATCACGCCATTGCACTCCAGCCTGGGTAGCAAGAGCGAAACTCCTTCTCAAAAAAAAAAAAAAAAAAAAAAAAAAAAAATGTTTAGTATATTCTACAGTCTAATATTTGCAATAAGAATTTAAAAACACATTTACAAATATTTAATTACTCCTACGCATTCTCGTTCTACAGTTTCTGTCTCTGCCTCTCATTTGTCTCAGAATTTGAAATTTCCTCAAGATCCATGGATCTTTTTATCACATTCACATTCATTCTACTCCGTGAAGTACAGCAAGGCAGACCAGGTTGACATTACACTTCTTCTTTCCCTGGGTGTCAGAGGGCTCAAGCTGAAAGCTCAGCCTCTAACTCTATGCTGCACCACCAAAGCAGTATAAATCATGTCTCCACTTTTACCTCTTTCTTTCACAGTGAGGCCCAGCAGCAAGCTCACACCTTCACTCGAAAGCAAACAGATGGTGCAAAGTTATACAAGCTGCTTCCCTGCTTTTGCTGGGAAAATGTTAAAAGGGCCAAGAGTATAGCAGAACTTACATTCTACTCCTCTGCAGTGAGGCAGTGTGAATCAATGCCCCACTTTTTGCTGTTGTCAATGGCGCCCAGAGGAGGTGGCACATATACACACCACGAGCCCTCATGCTGCAGCTCGACAGTAAAACTTTGTGCTAAAAAATAGGTTAAATAGGATCCATAGCCTCATAACATAATATAAAAAAGTCTCTGAAATATAACAAAACATCATTTGTTATACCAAGAACAGGAAAATTACAACACAAATGAAAAAAACTATTAATAAAGAAATGACCATACCAAGGGAATCACATGTTGGAATTTTCTCATAAGGATTTAAAACTAGCCATCATAAAAATGCTTTAAAAAGCAATTGCAAATTCTGTTAAAAATGAAAAATTAGAAAATCTCACCAAAGAAATGGATGCTACAAAATATAAGTGGAAATTATAGAAATTTAAATATATATATAATAGCCAAAGTAATTTTTAAAACCCAACTCACTGGATGGGCTCAATATATAGCAGATATGGGAATAGAGTCACTCAACATGAGGACAGATCAATTTACCCAGTCTGAACAGAGAGAAAATAAACTGGAAAACAAAGTCTCGTGCACCAGTGGAATAATAACAAAATATTTAATATTCATGTCAGTCATTATTGGAGTTCCAGAAGAAAAGAGAGAGAATGAAAATGTATTAAAAATATTATGGCTAAAACTTTGAAAATTTGATGAAAAAAATAAACGTGGCCAGGCACGGTGGCTCATGCCTGTAATTCCAGGACTTTGGGAGGCCAAGGCGGGTGGATTACAAGGTCAGGAGTTTGAGACCAGCCTGGCCAATATAGTGAAACTCCATCTCTACTAGAAATACAAAAATTAGTGTGTGGTGGTAAGCGCTTATATTCCCAGCTGCTCAGCAGCCTGAGGCAGGAGAATCGCTTGAACCTGGGAGGCAGAGGTTGCAGTGAGCTGAGATCGCACCACTGAACTCCAGCCCAGGTGACAGAGTGAGACTCTGTCTCAAAAAAATAAAAATAAATAAATAAACTTACAGATTCATAATATGAGAAGCTGAGCAAACCCCATAATACATAAACCTAAAGAAAACTTTACCCAGTTCCGTGACAAATAAATGTCTATAAAGTAAGTATTTTAAAATATCATGGAAACAGCCAGAAAGAAATGAACATTACTTATATGAAGCCGTGCAGGCCAGAAGGAAGGGGCACATTTTTCCAAGTACTAAAAGAGCAGACTGACAAAATTTGGGAAGAATATCTAACTCATAGAATAAGCAGAAATAAATTCATGTTGTCAATTTTAAGGAGCATAGAAATATATGAACCTCATTGTCATGAGAGTCTAAGGTAAAACTCTGTATTAGTCTGTTCTCACACTGCTTAAAAAGACATACCTATGACTGGGTAATTTATAAAGAAATAACGTTTAATGGACTCACAGTTCCACATAGCTGGGGAGGCCTCACAATCATGGCAGAATGTGAGAATATGGTGGCAGACAAGAGAGAAGAGAAGTGAGAACAAAGAGAAAAGGGTTTCCCCTCATAAAACCATCAGATCTTGTGAGACTTACTACCATGAAAACAGTATAGGGGAAACTTCCCCCATGATTCAGTTATCTCCCACTGGGTCCCTCCTGCAACACATGAAAATTGTGGGAGCTATAATTCAATATGAGATTTGGGTGGGGACACAGCCAAACCATATAATTCCACACCAGCCCCTCCCAAATCTCATACCCTCACATTTCAAAACCAATCATGCCTTCCCAACAGTGCCCCAAAGATTTAACATGTTTGAAAAAGTCCACAGTCCGAAGTCTTATATGAGACAAGGGAAGTCCCTTCTGCTTATGAGTCTGTAAAATCAAAAGCAAGTTACTTCCTAGATACAATGGAGGTATAGGAATTGGATAAATACACCCATTCCAAATGGAAGAAATTGGTCAAAACAAAGGAACTACCGGCCCCAAGAATGTATGAAATCCAGGGGTGTGGGGGAGTTAAATCTTAAAGCTCTGAAATGATCTCCTTTGACTCCATGTGGCACACCCAGGTAACACTGATGCAAGAGGTGGGTTCCCATGGTCTTGGGCAGCTCTGCACTGTGACTTTGCAGGGCACAGCCTGCTAAGGGTACAGTACCAGCTGCTTTCATGAGCTGTCATTTAATTTCTGCAGGTCTTCCAGGCATACGATGCAAGCTGTCAGTGGATCTGCCATTCTGGGATCTGGAGGACAGTGGCCCTTTTCTTATCGCTCCAGTAGGCAGTGCTCAAGTGGAAACTGTGTGTGAAGGCTTCAACCCACATTTCCCTTCTGCAAAGCCCTACCAGAGATTCTCCATGAGGCCCCTGCCCCTGCAGCAAAATTCTACCTGGACATCCATGTGTTTCTATACATCCTCTGAAATCCAGGCAGAGGTTCCCAAACCTCAATTCTTGACTTCCTTGCACCCATAGGCTCAACACTACATGGACGATGCCAACACTTGGGGCTTGTACTCTCCAAAGTTACAGCCCAAGCCATATATTTGCCCTTTTTCAGCCATGGCTGAAGCAGCTGGGACCCAGAGCACCAAGTCCCTAGGCTGCACAGAGTAGTGGGGCCCTTGGTCCTGCCCAAGAAACCACTTTTTCATTTTAGGCCTCTGGGCCTGTGATGGGAAGGGCTGCTGCAAAGGTCTCTGATATGCCCTGGATACATATCGTATTGTCAGGCAGCAAATTTTCTGAACTTTTCAAAGGGAAATTTATAAGGTTTTCCTTTTAAAACTGAATGCTTTTAACAACACCCAAGTCACATCTTGAATGCTTTGCAGCTTAGAACTTTCTTCCGCCAGATACCCTAAATAATCTCCCTCAGGTTCAAAGTTCCACAAATCTCTAAGGCAGGGACAAAATGTCTCCAGTCTCTACTAAAGCATAGCAAGAGTCACCAACAAGTTCCTCATCTCCATCTGAGACCACCTCTGCCTGGACTTTATTGTCCATATCACTATCAGGATTTTGATCAAAGCCATTCAAGTCTCTAGGAAATTCCAAACTTTCTCACATTTTCCTGTATTCTTCTGAGCCCTCCAAACTGTCCCAACCCCCACCCCCTCATTGCCCAGTTCCAAAGTTGCTTCCACATTTTAAGATATCTTTACACCAACACTCTACTCTACTGGTACCAATTTACTGTATTAGTTCATTTTCTTGCTGCTGATAAAGACATATCTGAGACTGGGTAATTTAAAAGGAAACAGGTTTAATTGACTCACAGTTCCACGTGGCTGGGGAGGCCTTACAATCCTGGTGGAAGATGAAGGAAGATCAAAGTGACATCTTGCATGGCAGCTGGCAACGAGACAGGATGAGAATAAAGCAAAAGGGGTTCTGCTTATAAAACCATCAAATCTCATGAGACGTATACACTACCACAAAAACAGTATGGGTGAAACCAGCTCCATGATACAGTGATCTCCCACCAGATACCTTCCACAACATGTGGGAATTATGGGAGCCACAATTTAGGATGAGATTTGGGTGGGGACACAGCGAAATCATACCAAACTCTTATCCAAGAAAGTTTGAGATTGTCATATCTTAAAAAAAAAAAAACAAACCTTTATTTTTCAGATCAGTTTTAGGTTCACAGCAAAATTGAGAGGAAGGCACAAAATTCTGCGTATACCTGCTACCCTTACGCATACACAGTCTGTCATATTTTATCAACATCCTCAGAGAGAATGGACATTTGTTACAAATGATGAACCACATCAACACATTATTATCACTCAAAGTCTATAGTTTACATTAGGTTTTACTCTTAATATTCTTCATTATGAGTTTGGACAAATATATAATGACATCTGTCACTCATTATAGTATTATACAGAGTATTTTCACTGCCATAATAATCCTTTATGTTAGGCCTATATTTATCACTCCCCCAATCCCTGGTAATCACTAAACTTTTTGCTTTCTCCATCATTTTACCTTTCTCAAAATGTCATATAGTTGGTGTTGTACAGTATGCAACCATTTCTTTTCTTTGTTTTTTGCATTTTAGGTTTTGGGGTACATGTGAAGAACATACAAGATTGTTGCATAGGTACACACATGGCAGTGTGATTTGCTGCCCTCCTCCCTATCATCTATATCTGGCATTTCTTCCCATGCTATCTCTCCCTAACTCCCCACCCCCAACAGACCCCAGTGTGTGATGCTCCCATCCCTGTGTTCATGTGTTTTCATTGTTCAACACCCACCTATGAGTGAGAACATGCAGTGTTTGATTTTCTGTTCTTGTGTCAATTTGCTGAGAATGATGGTTTCCAGGTTCATCCATGTTCCTACAAAGGACACAAACTCATCGTTTTTGATGGCTGCATAATATTCCATGGTGTATATGTGCCACATTTTCGCTGTCCAGTCTATCATCGATGGGCATTTGGGTTGGTTCCAGGTCTTTGCTATTGTAAACTTTGCTGCAGTGAACATTCGTGTGCATGTGCCCTTATAGTAGAACGATTTATAATCCTTTGGATATATACCCAGTAATGGGATTGCTGGGTCAAATGGAATTTCTATTTCTAGGTCCTTGAGGAATCGCCACACTGTCTTCCACAATGGTTGAACTAATTTACACTCCCACCAACAGTGTAAAAATGTTCCTATTTCTCCACATCCCCTCCAGCATCTGTTGTCTCCAGATTTTTTAATGATCGCCATTCTAACTGGCGTGAGGTGGTATCTCAATGTAGTTTTGATTTGCATTTCTCTAATGACCAGTGTAACCATTTCTAATTGGTTCATATCACTTAGTAATATGTATCTAAGGTTCCTCTATGATGTTTTGTGACTTGATAGTTCATTTCTTTTTGGTGCTGAGTAATGTTCCATTGTCTGGATGTATCACAGTTTATTTATCCATTTACTTACTGAAGGACATTTTGTTTGCTTCCAAATTTTGACAATTAAAAATAAAGCTGCTAAAAACATCTGTGTGCAGTTTATTGCATGGACATAAGTTGTCAACTTTTGGTTTAAACAAAAAGTGAAATAGCTGGAACATATGGTGCGAGTATGTTTAGTTTTGCAAGAAACTGTCTTGCCAAACTGTCTTTCTACGTTTACATATGGTTTAAGATTCCCACTAGCAATGAATTAGAGTTCCTGTCGCTCCACATTTGGAGCACCAGGATTTGGTGCTTCAGTCTTCCAGATTTTGGCCATTCTAATAGGTGTGTGGTGTTACCTCATTGTTATTTTAATTTGAATTTCCTTGATGACATATGATGTGGAACATATTTTTATATGATTATTTACCATCTGATATATATGTTCTTTTGCGAAGTGTCATTTAAGGTCATTGGTCCATTTTTTAATTAGATTGTTTGCTTTCTTACTGAGTTCTCAGAGTTCTTTGTATATTTTGAATCATTGTCTTTATTAGGTGTGTCTTTTGCGAATATTTTTTCTCTCAATATGTTGCTTGTCTTATTCTGTTTACATTGTCTTTCACAGAGAAGTTTTAAAATTTAATAAAGTCCAGCTTACCAATTATTTCTTTCATAGAGTGTGCCTTTTTTATTGTATCTAAGAAGCCATCATCATACTCAAGGTTATCTATTCTATGTTATCCTCTAAGAGTTTTACAGTTTTGCTTTCTACATTTATATCTATAAATGGATATCTTAAAGTGGATACTTGTTAATTTTTGAAAAGTGTTTAAGGTTTATATCTAGATTCATTTTTTTATGTGGATGTCTAGTTGTTTCGACAATATTTGTTGTAAAGACTTTTTTGCTTTATTGCATTGTCTTTGCTCACTTGACTATATTTATGGGGATCTATTTCTGGGATCTCTATACTACTCCATTGATTTATTTGCCTATTCTTCCACCAATGTAACACTGTCAAAATTACCATAGCTTTTTAGTACAGCTTGAAGAGAGACAATGTCATCCTTCAACTTTTTACTTCTCCTTCAGTATACTTTGGCTATTTTGTAGTTGTGACTCTTCAGATAGACTCCAGAATAAGTCTGTTAATCACAAAATAACAGTGGGATTTTCATTTGGATTGTATTGAATCTATAGAGCAGGATAAGAAGAACTGACATCTTGAAAATATTGAATCTTTCAAGTCATAAACATGAAATATCTCTATTTAATTCTTACTTGATTTCATTTGTCAGAGTTTCCTACTTTCTATCATATAAACTTTATGTATATTTTGTTATAGTTTTCGTTAAGTATTTCATGTTTTGATTTGCTTATGTTTTAAATTTCAAATTGCAAGTGGCCATTGCTGGTATATGGGAAAGCAATTGACTTTTGTATATTAATCTTATATCCTGTAGCCTTCCTATAATCATGTATTTCTTCCAGAAGATGTTTTTGTCTATTTTTGAATGTTCTAAGATGATTGTACAATCTGTAAACAAAGTTTTATATCCTTCTTCCCATCTGCACCCCTTCTATTGCCCATTATTGTCTTACTGTATTAGCTAGTATGCCTCATACAATCTTGTAAAGGAATAATGAGAGAAGACATCTTTAACTTTTTCCTGATCACAGTGGAAAAGCTTTGAGTTTCTCACCCATTAAATTTGACATTATTAGTAGTATTTCTGTAGATTTTAAAAAATCAAGTTGAGGAAGTTCTCCTCTATTTCTAGTTTACTGAATATTTGTTTTGTTTTAAATCATGATTCTGTGTTGGATTTTTTCAAATACCTTTTCTGCATCTATTGATATGATCATGTGTTTTTCCTTTATAAGCCTGTTTATATTACAAATTTTATTAATTAATTGTTGAATGTTTAACCTGCTTTATATGCTTGGGATGAATCTCATTTACTTATGGTGTATAATTATTTTTATACATACTGGATATTATTTACTAATATTTCATTGAGGATTTTCACATCTATATTCATAAGAGATATTGGTCTATATATATTTTTTTCTTGGATTGTCTTTGTCTGGTTTTGATATTAGGGTAATGCTTCCCTCGTGGAATGAATTAGGGAGTATTTCTTCTACATTAACATGTCATGTAAGTTTGTAGTCTAGTATGTAGTAGGCTATGCCATCTTGGTTTGTGTAGTTGCACTCAATGTTTGTATAATGACAGAATTGCTTAATGCATTTCTCAGAGTGTATCCCCTTCGTTCAATGATACATGACTGTAGTTGAACTAATGTCTATTATATTTGTTACAGTTTTCCATTATTTCCCATTTTTCTTTGTTCCCACTTTTGTCTTCCATTCTTTTTCTGTCTTTTGTGGTTTCAACTGAGTATTTTATATGATTTCATTTTTTCTCATTTCTGAAGCATATCAGTTATAGTTCTGTTTTATTTTCCTTTTTGAAGTGGTTTCCTTAGACTTTGCAATATCCACTTACAACTAATCCAAGTCCACTTCCACATTAGACTATACGGCTTTATGAGTAATATAAGTAACTTATAACAAAATAATTATAGTTCCTCCCTTCTGTTCTTTGTATTATTGCTGGCATTCATTATGACTACATATAATTACACAAGCACACACATACATACATATGCACAGAATATATACATAAATATACATAATTAAATGCATTCTTACTGTCATTATTTTTAACAAACTCTTCTCTGTTAAGTCAGCTAAGAATGAAAAGAGTAAAACTGTTTATTTTTACCTTCACTTATTTCCCCTTCAATCCTATTTCATTCTTTATGTATACTCAAGTTCACAAACCATATTATTTTTCTTCTTTCTAAAAATCTTCTTTTAACACTTCTTGCAACATGTCAGGTCTACCAGCAACAAATTTCCTCAACTTTTGTTTGGCTGTGAAAATCTGTATTTCTGCTTCACTTTTTGATAATAATTTTGCAGGGTACATATTTCTAGGTTGGTGAACATATTTCTATTCTCTTCTTGCTAGTATGGTTTCTGAGAAATGTAATGTAATATTTTTTACTCCATAGGTGAGGTGATTTTGCCCCCTCTGGCTTCCTTTAGGGTTTTTTGGTATCTTTGATTTTTCTGTAGTTTGAAAATGATATGACTAAGTGTAGTGTCTTTGGCATGTATCTTGCTTTGTGTTCTCTCAGCTTCCTGAATCTGTAGTTTGGTGTCTGACATTAACATGGGTAAATTCTCACTTATTGTTTGAAATATTCCTTCTTTCCCTTTGTTTTTCTTATCCTTCTGGTATTCCTATTACACTTGTGTTATACCTTCTGTGGCTGTCCCATAGTGCTTGGATATTCTGTTTGTTCTTTTCAGGGTTTCATTTTTTCTCTTCAAGTTTTGAAGGTTTTATTAATATACCCTCAAGCTAGGAAGTTCTTCTTCAGCCATATCAGTACACTGATAAGCTCATGAACGGCATTCTTCATTTCTGTTAGCGTTTTTGGTCTCTAGCATTTCATTTTAGGTCTTTCTTTCTTATTATTATTATACTGCATATTCTGGGGTACATGTACAGAATGTGCAGGTTTGTTACATAGATATAAACATGCCATGATGGTTTGCTGCATCCATCACCCTGTCATCTACATTACGTATGTCTCCTAAGGCTATCCTTCTCCTATCCCTCCATCCCTGCTATCCCTCTCCATTCCCCTACCCCCTGAGAGGCCCTGGTATATGACGTTACCCTTCCTGTGTCCATGTATTCTCATTATTCAAAAACCACTTACAAGTGAGAACATAAGGTGTTTGGTTTTCTGTTCTTGTGACAGTTTACTGAGAATGATGGTTTCCATCTTTATCCATGTCCCTGAAGAGGACATGAATTCATCGTTTTTCATGGCTGCATAGTATTCCGTGGTATATATGTGCCACATTTTCTTTATCCAGTCTATCATTGATGGGCATTTGGGTTGGTTCCAAGTCTTTGCTATTGTGAACAGTGCTGCAATAAACATACGTGTGCATGTGTCTTTATAATAGAATGATTTATAATCAAATCTTTTGGATATATACCCAGTAATGGGATTACTGGGTTAAATGGCATTTCTATTTCTAGATCCTTGAGGAACTACCACACTGTCTTCCACAATGGTTGAACTAATTTGCACTCCTACCATCAGTGGAAAAGCATTCCTGTTTCTCCACATCCTCTCCAGCATCTGTTGTCTCCTGATATTTTTAACAATTTCCATTCTAACTGGCATGAGATGATATCTCAGTGTGGTTTTGATTTGCATTTCTCTAATGACCAGTGATGATGAGCTTTTTTTCATATGTTTGTTGGCTGCATGTCTTCTTTTGAGAAGTGCCTGTTCATATCCTTCACCCAGTTTTTGCTGGCATTGTTTGTTTTTTTCTTATAAATTTGTTTAAGTTCTTTTTAGATTCTGAATATTAGCCCTTTGTCAGATGGGTAGACTGCAAAATTTTTTTCCCATTCTGTTGGTTGCTGGTTCACTTTATTGATAGTTTCTTTTGCTGTGCAGAAGCTCTTTAGTTTAATTAGATCCCACTTATCTATTTTGGCTTCTGTTACCATTGCTTTTGGTGTGTTAGTCATGAAGTCCTTGCCTATGCCTATGTCCTGAATGTTATTGCCTAGGTTTTCTTCTAGGGTTTTTATAGTATTAGGTCCTATGTTTAAATCTTTAATCCATCTGAGTTAATTTTTATGTAAGATATAAGGAGGGGATCCAGTTTCAGCTTTCTGCATATGGCTAGCCAGTTTTCCCAACACTATTTATTAAATAGGGAATCCTTTCCCCATTGCTTGTTTTTGTCAGGCTTGTCAAAGATCAGATGGTTATAGATGTGTGGCATTATTTCTGAGGTCTCTGTTCTGTTCCTTTGGTCTATAGCTCTGTATTGGTACCAGTGCCATGCTATTTTGATTACTGTAGCCTTGTAGTATAGTTTGAAGTCAGGTAGCATGATGCTTCCAGCATTTTTTTTTTCTTAGTATTGTTTGGCTATGTGGGCTCTTTTGTGGTTCCATATGAAGATTAAGGTGGTTTTTCCATTTCTGTGAAGAAAGTCAATGGTTGATTGATGGGAATAGCATTGAATCTATAAATTACTTCAGGCAGTATGGCCATTTTCACGGTACTGATTCTTCCTAACCATGAGCATGGAATTTCTTTTCATCTGTTTGTGTGCTCTGTTATTTTCTTAAGCAGTGGTTTTTAGTTCTCATTGAAGAGGTCCTTCACATCCTTTGCTAGTTGTATTCGTAGATGTTTTACTCTCTTTGTAGCAATATATATATGGGAGTTCAGTCATGATTTGGCTGTGTCTGCTATTGGTGTATAGAAATGCTTGTGATTTTTGCATATTGATTTTGTATTTTGAGAATTTGCTGAAGTTGTTTTTCAACTTAAGGAGATTTTGGGCTGAGACGATGGGTTCTTCTAAATATAAAATCATGTCATCTGCGAATAGAGGCAATTTGACTTTCTCTTTTCCTAATTGAATACCCTTTATTTTTTTTCTTGTCTGATTGCCCTGGCCAGAACTTCCAATACTATGTTAAATAGGAATGGTGAGAGAGGGCATCTTATCTTGTGCCATTTCAGGTCTTTCTTAGGCTTTCCATCTTTGTGTTTACACTGATCATCTATTCTTGCATGCTGTCCACTTTATCAATTAGAGCCTTTAGCTATTCATCATAGTTTCAAATTCCCAGACTAATAATCCTAACATCACTGCCAGGTCTGACTTTGATGCTTGCTCTGTCTTTTCAAATTGTTTATTATCCTTTCTAGTAATTTTGTTCTTGGTAACTAGATATCATCTACAGAGTAAGAAAAACCACTATGAATTAGAAATGTACAAGTAAGTTGTGGGAGGAGGGAAGCATTCTATAGTCTCTATGCTTATGCTTCAGTCTTTTAGTGAGTTTATGCTTCTAGACTATACATTTTATTATCTAAATATTTATTCAGTTTGTTTTCTCTCCTTATGTGGGACTGAATGGCTAGAATGAAGTAGATTTCAGTACTTCCCTTCTCCTACATAAAAGGCTGCAGCTTACCTGATTTGGATATTTCTCTCCTCCCAGGTCAATTAGGCTCTGATAAAATCCCAGCAAATTAGACATTAACTGATGAGTTATTTTCAATAAGAAACTGTGATTTAAGTCAACAGATTTGTGATAATTTGTTCTATAATAGATCACGAATATAGTTAGTTCTCATACAAAGTTACATAGTCATAGATTTTTCCCTTCTTCAGAAAATAAAGGAAGAGCAGAATTCAAAGTACTGTTTCAAAATGTGTGAGGGAGAAAGTAATAAAATTTTATAGACAGTATATATGTTTGCTAGGAACTGCTGTGTATTTTTAATACTTAGTAATGATGTATAGCCTGCAAAACTGTCAAGCTTAATGTATATTCCAAAATCAAGTGTGTAGAAGCCTTGTCTAATTTAGTTGCTACCAATATTCCCCTTAGAAATAGTAGGCTGGCTTTACAACTATTATGTAGAAAATGCTTATGGTAAACAATTCCTCTACGATGTTTATCATGAAATTAAATCAGGATATCAAGAATATGTTTAGTTTTCTGATGTAAAAATGGCTTACTGTCCAGACAGAAGAGAATGGAATTAGGTCAAAAAGAAAGCTAAGGCTTGTGAGCAATGGATGAGAAAGGAATAGAAAAAGCCAAATATTAACATGGAGATCATTATGTAAAAGTTTGATTTGGGGAAATGTAAAGGAGAGAGAGCTTTAAGTTTTTTATATTTTTTATTTGCCTTGGGCAAAATATCTTTTAAGAAAACAATTTTGGAATCTGAATTCTTCTTAAGAAATTTGTCATATAAATAGAAATGCAGATAATTGAATATTTGGAATTCTATTTCTGTTCGAAGGTGCTTCTCAAATAAACAATTTTGTTTGTATCAACAGTTTATTAGACTACTGCTTTCAGCCATGATGAAGTAATGTGGACCAGGTTTGCTGTACCTAAAGCAAGGAATAAATCTGAAAAAAATATTTGAAATATTGGTTTTAAAGGCATTGGACATCAGGTCACAATAGATAGTGATCTTAAAACAATGGGTGAATAAAAATTCCAAATTCTAAATAAAATTCCAAATATTCAATTGTCTACATTTTTATTTATTTTACAAAGTTCTTAAGAAGAATTCAGATCCAAAATTGTTTCTTTGAAAGATATCTTGCCAGGTATACAATAGTTCCTAACTACAACTTAAAGAATTCTGACAAAAGAGGAGAGCTCAAAAATTTCTCTAACTTACTACATTGCATTCTCAATTTCAACCAAAGAAGAGGAAACAAGGCGAAACCCAGTGGACTCCCTGTACTTACATTGCTTATTTTTTATAGCATTTCTCAGATTTTTTTTTTTTTTAATTTTCACAACTTCTTCCGAAAGTACTATTATTGAACGACTTAGAGTAGCAAAATTGGTAAGTGGAATAATAGAAGGACTGAAGACTTAATGCCAAAAGCTAATCAGCCCATATATGGATATGTGATATTTCACTTATGCTGGTTTCTGTGTTCCCTTAATTTTCCTTCTATGGACACTGGTACTAGACTGTGGTATCACTTTCTTCAGTTACAGTACAGCCAGTGATTGTCCAAAAATAATGGCAAAGTGTAGAGGAATAAGAAGATATATTATTTTTTCCCAATGTATTCCTAAGTGGTATTTTTCCTGTTTCTGGGTGCAGCCTCAGCTGCTTCTGCTTTCCCCTCTGCACTGTTCTCTCACCTGCCTCCTCATGGTTCACAGGTCTACTCTCTTCCCAAGGCATGTGCTACTGTTCTTGTTCTCCTCATTATTTTATGCCCTCCTGTTAACATTCAAAAAGGTAAAATTATTGCTTTTATGCAGATGTAAAAAAAAAAACCTTTTAAAGGTCAAATTCTACTGAGTAATCAATGAGGCATCCAAGGGGATGTTTTAACTGGTTCAAAAGAGAATTTTGTGAGTAAACACATTTAGAGATCAGTAATAATTCCATGAATATGCAAATGGAACAAAACTGTTTGTTTCTGATGGGAGTGAAGCCAACTGAACCTCCATTGTGTAGGACAGGATTTGCCTGTCTATAGAAAAGAATTATTTTGCATTGTTATTGGATTATCTACAATTTAAAGAGTTCTAAATAGCCTCCATTAAAACCACAATCAGGCCACCATGAAAGGGATCTTCTAGAGTTTTAAAAATTCAGTGAGGCACAAATATTTCCCTACCCTGGGTTCCTTATTTCCTCTTATAGTAGCCATAGGGTTAATCCCTGGAGAGAAAACCAGCAGCTCATGGTGAGTCACCAAGATGAATTGGAAGTGAACTTCCGCAAATTTGTCATTATTTCTCTTTTACTTATTTTCTGGCAACACTGTGCAGTATTTTCCTTTGAAAAAATGCAAAAATAAAAATAGCATCATTTTACCAGTCTTCTAAGGGCTTTGAAATTTATGTTCAGTGACAGATTTTAAAATGATAAACCAAGAAACTATCTTAAAAATTTCACCTTTTTATTTAAGAAATGAAGCACCAATATAATACATTTTTAACACAATCAGATTATCTTAATTTTCATATTTTTAAATATCCTATGTTATGACATTAGGATGTAAAGTCTTTACATTTATGTTGATATCAAGTAGATACTGTCTTGGAGTTGAAAATATTTTACCTAAATAAGAATGATTGAATATTATACTGAAAGCTGCAATATTAAAAGTGCATAATGAATCTGATAAATCACATACTGAGTATCTTCATTTGATCATTCAACAATATCATCATTTGATTTTTCAACATTCTGCCCCCTGGTTGATTTAATGGCTTTCATAGCTCTACACACACACACACACACACACACACACGCACGCACACACACACACAGGCACACACACAGAGATACATACATATTTATATACTTTTTGATATTTACTGACATATTAACACATATATATCAGTCACAAACACTAATGATCTTCTTCACTTGTTTGCACCTTTAAGTTTTAGTCATAATGCAAATTTATTCCCTTTATGAAGTACGCAAATGAAATCAGAATTTGCACATATGGAAAGAACTCATGTACATAGAAACAGTAAATGTCACATGAGATTTTTGATAGGAAGAACAAATACTACACAAATAATGTGGTATATTGATTATGAAAACTCCTTTCTGGGAGCACAATAATCATTCTGGAATATTCCTTTGTCAGTTAGATCCTGGTAAATCGCTGGATTATTTTTTCCAGTAACCCCTTTTCTCCATTTCCCATGCCCGCTATTCCAAAACATGAGAATGATACAATATAACACCGTGTGTTTTCTGTTTATCTTTAGAGCTAGGTGAAAAAACAAACCTTAAACAAGAAAAATAAAGAAAATAAGCAGTGTTTGTAAGGGATGTTCAGAAACCCTAATCCAAAGATAGTGCTGACTTGATTTTTTCTTATTTAAATGCAAATACTTTATCTTGCTGAAACATTTGCTTTCCATTTCAGTGGCAATTACTGACTGTGCACAGCTGTGCCCCACCCCTCAATTGTCAATAATGTACTATTTCAACCATAGGAAAAAATTATACTTAAACTGTTATAACCACACTATTTTTGAGTGTATTAGCATCATTCTTTTCCATGTCACAGGTGTCACTCTACTCCAATTCCAGTTGGTTTTGTGACTGCTGTGGTCAATTCTACTCAACGTACCTGAGTATAGATAAGGTTTCCAAGGCAGGAATTTCAGCTATGAACACTTCTTTCCATTTCAAGTTTTCTCCACTTGTTCAAAACCTGAGCTATCCTACCACATATTTTTAAGCTCTGTCAGCATATTCATTAGTACTCTCAAGAAATACTAAGATGTATGTGTTGCTCTAAGAAGAATGTGTAACTTGTATTTAGTATAAAATTCATCATATGACTGCTATTGTTGAAGAGAGAAGACTTACTTAGTAGGACTAAATTTTTCAGGAAAGTGTTCATGATATAGCTTTGATACATGCTGCACTAGATAGCCTTCTCAAGAAGCAACTGATTCCTAGCTTTATTAGCTGAGTAAAGGGTGAAATCCATCCAGGGATTTAGAGTTCTTTTTTGTAAGTTTAATTGCCAGAAAGGATGCGAATATAGGGAATAATAAAATGGTTTCTCTTCAGCTTAAAAAAAAGAGAAGATTTGCATTTGTTATTTTAATTAGGGCACCATTTGTGGCATGATGACTGCATTTATTATTATACAGATAGTTGATTCTCAGAAAAAACAAAAGGTTCCAGAGAGGCAATTGTGAATTAAAATTGATGAAGGTGACAAAGATGACGAGGATATAATGAATACCACATTACACGGCATTTTACATGTCATATGAAATTTAGTGTGCTTTATTTCATCCTCACATATTTTCATCGTGGTGGCAGGATAGGGTATTCTGAGAGAGCTTCCAGAGCCAGATGGTATTGGTTTGACTCCTCACTTCACAACTTCCTAGAGAGTGACCTTGTAGGTTTCTCTTGATCATCCATAAAATGGAGATATTAATATTAAATAAGATAATGCATATAAGGGATGCTATACATTGTAAATTTTAATTTATTATTACCACCATCATACAAGTCAGAAAATGTGCAATTCAAAGTGTTGAATAGCATACTTGAAGGAGCTAGTATATGGTTTGATGGACTTCAATCCCAGGTGTTTATAATTTCAGTCCAGAGTGATTCTAAGTCAGAATGTTTAAATTTAATCCTACCTTCCACCTACTAGCCGTATGCTTTAGGAAACATTATAAAATCTGCATGAGTCTCAATTGATGTCTAAAATCAGAGTGATAATAATACAAATATTTTAAGGGTTATCCTAAAATGTAAATGAGCATATATATGTATATGTGTATACACATATATGTATATGTGTATACACATACACACACACACAGGTATATATATATGGTAAGAGAGATCTATGCACATAGAGATCACTCAATTAATGTTTAATATAATTATTATATATTATACTTTGCAGTCTCTCTGATATTTTGCTTTGTTAACTATTCTCAAGATAATTTAGTTGTATCAATATAAATTATATTCCTTTAATTAAGTTACCTTATTTTTACTTTCAGATGTGTAATCTTTTTAGAAATAATCTCTATTGCAATCCATTCTTATTGGATGCCAAGTTACTTCTAAAACTATGATAATGTCCTCTTAAATAGCACTGTCTATGAATATAACTTACATTGCCTGGTACATGTTGATTCTTTTAAGGACGTGCAAACATAAAACACAAGCAAGATCAGGGCTATGTTGACTTCAGATGGAGGGCTCAAAACATAAGTGTTTTGCTGTTTTGCTTCAAACCGAACAACCCTTCTAATAATACCTTGAACTTACTATCTTATTTTTTATTGGGAAAAAAATGTATTGCCAAGGACAGGGATGGCTTTATTTTCAAAGTAATTAATATGAATCCATACTACCAGAATGGTTCATTTTCAACTAACTCAGGTAGTTCAACTGATAACTTTGAAAGCTTCAAAGTATTTGTTAGTCTCTAAATAAGTCAATTTGTTAGTCAGCTATTGACATTTCAAGTATTTTCAGAGTATGATGGATCTCAATAGAAGAACATGTAACTCCTGGAATTGGCAATAATTTCCAAATTGTTGAGAAAGCAAAGTCAGAAATATTTATTTTTGTTCACTTTTTAGACACAGGGGAGAATAACAGTTAGTAAATATATATATATTTTTTACCAGAAATAAAAAACAAATTTAAGAGGCTGGTAGAGAAAGGATGCAGAGTGAGGCAAAAGGGCAAATCAGTGACTTGAGTGAGGTAGAAATATTTGAGAATATGAACTTCCAAAACCAAAAAGCACATAGATGGAAATAAGAAGAAAAGAAGAAATTTTTCAAAATGAAAACACTCAAAGGGACGATAAACATGCATAGATAAAAAGACAGTCTTGACTTCAGTTATTCAAACAAAATGTCTTACTGAAAAAAATGCTGAAGTGTGTGTGTACCTGGTATGTATGTATTAGCTTCCAAATGACCTGATTCCTTCAATTGTCATTATAGCCACAACTTTTCATATATGTTTAGTTTCTTATATTAAAACATAGAGTCTATTTCCCCTGTCCTGCTTGTAAGACTTGCTTTGGCAATAGAATGCCATAGAAGCTGTGGTCTATCAGTTCCACACCAAGGCCTCAAGACTCCTTATGCAATTCATCATTTTCAGAATACTACCATTGATATTGAACATTTGAACAATACCTGACTATCCTGTTGGATGATATGAAACTATGAGAATGAGATCTGAGAACACGAATTTATCCCAGTAGAGGCACCAGGCATGTGGGAGACCCTAACTAATATCAGCAAAGACAATTCACAGCTCACACACCAACTGACTGCAAGTGTATGATCAAAGGCATCCTAGACCACTGGGTCCAAGTGACATGAAAATTCATGGATTAATTTGGTATTTTTCTCTCTCACTCTCTATCTGTGTGTGTGTATAATATATAAATATGTATAATGTGTGTATATATATAGATACATATAATTTCTCTTAAATATGAATGTTGGCCAATTGTTTCAAGAACTCATGAACCCAGAGAAATAAATTGATTATCAAAACACAGAGCCTATTTCTATTGTGAAGATGTTTGCTGGTATCACCTCAGTTTTAGTTTCACAGCTTTAAGATGCCAGGATCCCTCATATAATGGGACCCCAAAGCCCACTGAAGAGTAATCATAGAAGATATTCTCTTCATTAACCAGAGCGTGCAAATAGCTACAGTCTCAATGTCAGTATACGAATGAAGTGGAACTAAATGTGTAGCCCTTAATATGTATCCTTCCCACTAGCCCTCCCTAAACTCAAGGTATTAGAGAAAAAGATGTCTTAATTTGTCCTTGTGAGTAAATACATCCCAAGCTTAGGCAAGTTTAGGCATTGCTAGCTAAGAACTTAAGAACTGGTTGACTGTGAATGCCCACAGGGATGTGACAGAACTAATAAGAAGCATCTCTAAAGAAGAGCACATCATTGCAAGCATTTAGAAATACTTATACATAGCTTCTTAAGGACAATATGAAGAAAATGGTCAGAATAAAAACAAAAGAAGGAAGAAAGGAAGGAAGAGAAAAAGACCAAAATGAGGAAGAAATGATAAATATAATAGCATAAGTAGACTCATACATAACCTCAGACACTATAATTAGTTAATATGGATTATGCTTAATTGTTTCAAAGAAATAATGAACTTGGAAATAACTGTAAGGAAGAGGTAATTATAAAATGTGGCAAATGTGAGTTATAAAAGGAACAAAGAAATATTCTAAAAATAGAAAATAAAATAACCAGATTTAGACACCAGGAATCACAATGAACATATTTGTCGGTATACCGGACAAAATTGAAGAGAGACTAATGAATTGAAAGATAAATCAGAAATTATTCTCAGAGAGGTAAAGAGATCACAGAGAGGTTAAAAAAAAAAAAGAAAATACAGAAGAGTGTATAAGAAATATAAAGTATACAGTAAGAATGTATACAATATGTTGGATTGTAGTCTTGGTGGTGGTGGGGGAGAGAAAGAGGTAAATACTTTATTTAAAAAGATAATGACAGAAAACTTATTTTAATGATGTTACAAAAATCCATAATTTATAGAGTCTCAGAGACTCATAAGGATAATAAGGAAAAGGAAGGGAAGGAAAAAGATGAAGGAGAAGAAGAAAAGAGAAAGAGGCAGTGAAGAGAAGGAAGGAAATAAAGCATTCACGTGTTTTTTTTTTAAATGAAGAAAACTAAATAAAAAATCTTAAAAGCAGGGAAAAAATGCTTTGAAAGAAATAGCAGTTAGACTAAAAGCATCATTTAAAATAGCATCCTAAAATGCTAAACGTGTAGAAGTGTATCTTCAATGAGCCAACTAATATAATAGCCGACTTACATTTTCATACACTAGAAATATTTTTTAAGAATGAGAGAAAAGTAATCAATTTTAGAAAAAAATAAAGTTTATCACCAACAAATGTCTGCTAAAGGAAATGTTATAGGAAAAAAAAGAAAGTAAAACTTAATGGAAAGTCTGAAATTAAAAAAATGAACAACAAATAAGAAAAAATTTAAATGTTGACAATTATTTTTTTAAATTCCAAGTTAAATAGTATTGGGGTTCAGAAAACAATACTTCAAAATGAAGCCTGCAGAAGCACCCTCAGAAGGAAAACACTGTTTCTTTTTTGTTTGTTTTATTATTATACTTTAAGTTCTGGGGTACATGTGCAGAAAGTGCAGGTTTGTTACATAGGAATACACATGCCATGGTGGTTGGCTGCATCCATCCCCTTGTCATCTACATTAGGGATTTCTTCTAACGTTAGCCCTCCCCAAACCTCCAACCCCTTGCTATCCTCCCCCAATGCCCCCTCACCCCCAACAGGCTATGGTGTGTGATGACCACCTCTCTGTGTCCATGTGTTCTCATTGTTTATCACCCACATGAGAGTGAGAAGATGCGGTATTTGGTTTTCTGTTCTTGTGTCTGTTTGCTGAGAATAATGGTTTCCAGATTCATCCATGTCCCTGCAAAGGACATGAACTCATCCCTTTTTATGGCTGCATAGTATTCTATGGTGTATATGTGCCACATTTTCTTTATCCAGTCTATCATTGATGAGCATTTGGGTTGGTTCCAAGTCTTTGCTATTGTAAACAGTGGTGCAATAAACATACGTGTGCATGTATCTTTATAATTGAATGTTTAATAATCCTTTGGATATATATTCAGTAATGGAATTGCTGGGTCAAATGGTATTTGTAGTTCTAGATCCTTGAGGAGTCGCTACACTGTCTTCCACAACAGCTGTTTTAATTTACACTCCCACCAACAGTGTAAAAGTGTTCCTATTTCTGCACATCCTCTCCAGCATCTGTTGTCTCCCGATTTTTTAATGATTGCCATTCTAACTGGCATGAGATGGTATCTCAATGTGGTTTTGATTTGCATTTCTCCAATAACCAGTGATGATGAGCTTTATTTTGATATGACTGCTGGCTTCATAAGTGTCATTTTTTTGAAATTTTACTTTGGGTTCTGGGGTACATGTACAGATCATGAAGGGTTGTTGCATAGGTATGTACATAACAAGGTGGTTTGCTGGCTCCATTCCCCCTTCATCTGCATCTGGCATTTCTCACCACATTATCCCTCCCGACCCACTACTGTCCCTCCCCTAGCCTCCCCCAACTGACCCCAATGTATGATACTCCTCTCCCTGAGTCCATGTGTTCTCATGGTTTAACATCTGCCTATGAGTTACAAATTGCAGTGTTTGGTTTTCTGTTCATGTGTCAGTTTGCTAAGAATGATGGTTTCCAGATTCATCCAAGTCCCTACAAAGGACACAAACTCATCCTTTTTAATGGCTGTGTAGTGTTCCATGGTGTATATGTGCCACATTTTCTTTGTCCAGTCTATCATTGATGGGCATTTCAGTTGGTTCCAGGTCTTTGCTATTGTACACAGTGCCACAATGAACATACGTGTGCATGTGTCTTTATAATAGAAAAATTTACAATCCTTTGGGTATATACCCTGTAATGGGATTGCTGGGTCAAATGGAATTTCTATTTCTACATCCTTGAGGGATTTCCACATTGTCTTCCACAATGGTTGAACTATTTACACTCCCACCAACAGTGTAGGAGTGTTCTCATTTCTCCACATTCTCTCCAGCATCTGTTGTCTAAAGATATTTTAGTGATCACCATTCTAACTGGTGTAAGATGATATCTAAATGTGGTTTTGATTTGCATTTCTCTAATGATCAGTGATGATGAGCATTTTTTCATATGTTTGTTGGCCTCATATATATCTTCTTTTGAGAAGTGTCTGTTCATATCCTTCACCCACTTTTCAATGAGTTTGTTTGTTTTTTTCTTGTATATCTGTTTTAATTCTTCGTAGATTCTAAATATTAGACCTTTGTCAGATGGGTAGATTGCAAAAATTTTTCCCATTCTGTTGGTTGCCAGTTCACTCTAATGATGGTTACTTTTGCTGTACAGAAGCTCTGAAGTTTAATTAGATCCCATTTGTCTATTGTAGCTTTTATTGCCATTGCTTTTGGTGTTTTAGTCATGAAACCCTTGCCTATGCCTATGTCCTGAATAGTTTTGCCTAGGTTTTCTTCTAGGGTTTTCATGGTGATAGGTGTTATATTTAAATCTTTAATCCATCTGGAGTTAATTTCAGTGTAGGGTGATAGGAAGGGGTCCAGTTTCTGCTTTCTGCACATTGCTAGCCTGTTTTCCCAACACCATATATTAAACAGGGAATCCTTTCTCCATTGCTTGTTTTTTCAGATTTGTCAAAGATCAGATGGTTGTAGATGTATGGCATTGGTTCTGAGGCCTCTGTTCTGTTCCATTGGTTCATATCTCTGTTTTGGTACCAGTACCATGCTGTTTCGATTACTGTAGCCTTGTAGTATAGTTTGAAGTCAGGCAGTGTGATGCCTCCAGCTTTGTTCTTTTTGCCTAGAATTGTCTTTGTTATGTGGGCTCTCTTTTGGTTCCATATAAAATTTAAAGTGGTATTTTCCAGTTCTGTGAAGAAGGTCATTTGTAGCTTGATGGGGATAGCATTGAATCTATAAATTACTTTGGGCAGTATGGCCATTTTCACAATATTGATTTTTCCTCACCATGAACATGGAATGTTTTCCATCTGTTTGTGTCCTCTCTTATTTCATTGAGCAGTTGTTTGTAGTTCTCCTTGAAGAGGTCCTTCACATTCCTTGTTAGTTTTATTCCTAGGTATTTTATTCTCTTTGTAGCAATTGTGAATAGCATTTTGCTCTTGATTTGGCTCTCTGTCTGTTATTGGTATATAGGAATGCTTGTGATTTTTGCACATTGATTTTGTATCCTGAGACTTTGCTGAAGTTGCTTATCAGTTTCAGGAGATTTTGGTCTGAGATGATGGGGTCTTCTAAGTATACAATCATGTCATCTGCAAATAGAGACACTTTGACTTCCTCTTTCCTAACTGAATACCCTTTATTTCTTTTTCTTGCCTGATTGCTCTGGCTAGAACTTCTAATACTATATTGAATAGGAGTGGTGAGAGAGGGCATCCTTGTCTGGTGCCTGATTTCAGCAGTGATACTTCCAACTTTTGCCCATTCAGTATGATATTGGCTGTGCATTTGTCATAAATAGCTTTTATTATTTTGTGATATGTTCTGTAGATACCTAGTTTATTGAGAGTTTTTAGCATGGAGGGCTATTGAATTTTGTTGAAGGTCTTCTCTGCATCTACTCAGATAATCATGTGGTTTTTGTCTTAAGTTCTGTTTATGTGATGGATTGCATTTATGGACTTGTGTATGTTGAACCAGCCTTGCATCCCTGGGATGAAGCCTACTTGATCATAATGAACAAGCTTTTTGATATGCTGTTGCATTTGGTTTGCCAGTATTTTATTGAAGATTTTTGCATTAAAGTTTATCATGGATATTGGCCTGAAGTTTTCTTTTTTAGTTGAGTCTGCCAGGTTTTCATATCAGAATGATGTTCATCTCATAAAATGAGTTAGGGAGGATTCCCTCTTTTTGTATTGCTTGGAATAGTTTCAGAAGGAATGGAACCAGCTCCTCTTTGTGTGTGTGGTAGAATTTGGCTGTGAACCCATCTGGACCTGGACTTTTTTTGGTTGGTAGGTTATTGATTGCTGCCTCAACTTCAGCCCTGGTTATTGGTCTATTCAGGGTTTCAACTTCTTCCTGGCTTAGTCTTGGTAGAGTGCAAGTGTCTAGGAATTTATCCATTTCTTCCAGATTTACTGGTTTGTGTCCATAGAGTTATTTGTAGTAATCTCTGATGGTAGTTTGCATTTTGTGGACTCGGTGGTGAAATCCCCTTTTTGTTTTTTATTGCAACTATTTGATTCTTCCCTCTCTCACTCTTTTTTTTTTTATTAGTCTGGCTAGTGTTCTGCCTATTTTGTTGATCTTTTAAAAAAACCAGCTCCTGGATTTATTGATTTTTTGAAGGGTTTTTTGTGTCTCTATCTCCTTCAGTTCTTCTCTGATCTTAGTTATTTCTTGTCTTCTGCTAGCTTTTGAGTTTTTTTGATCTTGCTCCTCTAGCTCTTCCCATTTTGATGATAGGGTGTCGATCTTAGGTCTTTCCTTATTTTTAGTGTGGGCATTTATTGTTATAAATTTCCCTCTAGACACTGCTTTAAATGTGTCCCAGGGATTCTAGTAAGTTGTGTCTTCATTCTCGTTGGTTTTGAAGAACATCTTTATTTTTGTCTTCATTTCATTGTTTATCCAGTTGACACTCAGAAGCAAGCTGTTCAGTTTCCAAGTATCTCTGTGGATTTGAGTGAGTTTCTTAATCCTGAAATCTAATTTGATTTTGCTGTGGTCTGATCGACTCTTAGTTATGATTTCCATTCTTTTGCATTTTCTGAGGAGTGATTTGCTTCCAATTATATGGTCAATTTTAGAGTAAGTGTGATATGGTGCTGAGAAGAATGTATATTATGTGGATTTGGGATGGAGCATTCTGTACATGTCTATTAGGTCTGCTTGGTCTGGCTCTGCATTCAAGCCGTGGATATCCTTGTTAATTTTCTGTTTCATTGATCTGCTTAATATTGACCGTGGAGTGTTGAAATCTCCCACTATTATTGTGTGGGAGTCTAAATTTCCTTTTAGGATGTTAAGAGCTTGCTTTATGTATCTGGGCGCTCCTGTGTTGGGTGCACATATATTTAGGATAGTTAGCTCTTCTTGTTGGATTGATCCTTTTACCATTATGTAATGCCCTTCATTGTCTATTTTGATCTTTGTTGGTTTGAAGTCCATTTTGTCAGAGACTAGGATTGCATCTCCTGCTTTTTTTGTTCTCCATTTGCTTGGTAAATCTTCTTCTCTCCCTTTATTTTGAGTCTATATGTGTCTTTGCACATGAGATGGGTTTCCTGAATACAGCACACTGATGGGTCTTGACTTTTTATCCAGTTTGCCAGTCTGTGTCTTTTGATTGGGGCATTTAGGCCGTTTACATTCAATGTTAATATTGTTATGTGTAAATTTGATCCTGCCATTTTGTTACTGGCTAGTTTTCTTGCCTGTGAATTGACTCAGTTTCTTCATTGCATTATTGGTCTTTGCTATTTGGTATGCTTTTACAGTGGCTGGTACTTGTTCCTTTCTGTGTTTAGTGTTTCTTTCAGGAGCTCTTGTAAGGCAGGTCTGGTGGTGATGAAATCTCTCAGTAATTGCTTGTCTGTAAAGGATTTTATTTCTCCTTCACTTATAATGAAGCTTAGTTTGGCTGGATATGAGATTCTGGGTTGAAAGTTCTCTTTAAGGATGCTGAATACTGGCCCCCACTCTCTTCTGGCTTGTGGGGTTTCTGCCGAGAGATCCACTGTGAGTCTGATGGGCATCCCTTTGTAGGTGACCTGACCTTTCTCTCTGGCTGCCCTTAGCGTTATTTCCTTCATTTCAACCCTGGTGACTCTGAAGATTATGTGCCTTGGGGTTGCTCTTCTTGAGGAATATCTTTGTAGAGTTCTCTGTATTTCTTGGATTTGAAAGTTGGCCTGCCTTGCTAGGCTGGAGAGTGTTTTCCAGCTTGGAATCATTCTCCCCATCACATGCAGGTACACCAATCAAGCATAGATTAGGTCTTTTCGCATAATCCCATATTTGTTGGAGGTTTTGTTCATGTCTTTTCACTCTTTTTTCTCTTGTCTTGCCTTCTCTTTTCATTTTGTTGAGTTGATCTTCAGTCTCTGATATCCATTCTTCTGCTTGATTATTCAGCTATTAAAATGTGTTTTCTTCACGTCGTTCTCATGCTGTGTTTTTCAGCTCCATGAAGTTGTTTATATTCTTCTCTAAGCTGGTTATTCTAGTTAGCATTTTATCTAACCTTTTTTCAAGGTTTTTAGTTTCTTTGCATTGGGTTAGAACGTGTTCGTTGAGCTCAGAGATGTTTGTTATTACGCATGTTCTAAGCCTGTTTCTGTCAATTTGTTGAACTCATTCTCCGTCATGTTTTGTTCCCATGATGCTGAGGAGTTGTGATCCCTTGAAGGAGAAGAGACGTTCTGGTCTTTGATGGTTTCATACTTTTTGCACTGGTTTCTTCCCATTTTCATGGATTTATCTAGCTCTGATCTCAGGGAGCTGCTTGATGATGCCGCTTGTCTGTCTGTCGAGGTGCTGCTGGGTTTCCAGGGACTCCTCCAGGTTCCTACGTAGGCTTCCTATGTCTTTTTGTTTACACTGAGAGGCTAGGCTCACCTCTTTAATGATGGGTGCCCCTCCTTCCACTGACCTGGAGGTGCTGCTGGGTTGTCAAGGATATCGTCCTGTTGCTATGTAGGCTTCCCATGTTTTTTGTTACAACATGAAGACTAGGCCCACCTCTTTAATGGCGGGGTGCCCCTTTCCTCCACAGAGTGGGGTCATTCAGGGTTCAGCTCGGACTGAGGCACTGGCTGTGAAACCTGTTAGCATTAGTGCTTCAGCCTTCTGTGGTTTGTGGGGGAGGGGACGGACCTGCCCAGCTGAACTGTCTGTCTCCCCACTTTCAGCTCCCTCTCTCTCCAGTCGTGTGGGAGGGGCCCACCCAGCTGCACCATCTGTCTTCCTGCTTTCAGCTACCTCTGTTTCCGGGCATGGGGAGGAGTGATAGCTCGGTCCACAAGCTCTTCTGCATGGTTTATGGGCTTATGCATTTGCTGAGATATGTGCGACAATCTCTGGCACTGGCTGGATTATTATTCAACTCTGCGCATGTAATTCCCGGCGCTTGACCAGCTAAGATCCCTGGTTTTGTGGATTGCTGAGGCTTTGCGGGAAGCACTGTATCTGGACGGGATGCCAAAGGTGAGCCCTGACTCACTGGTCAGATGTCCTTTCTGGGTGAAGCAGCACCCCTCCCCACCTCTGTCTGCCCTGCCTGGGCTTTGCTCACCATCCAACGAGACCTGCTGAAATGAAGCTAGTACCTCGGTTGGAATTAGGAGATCTCTTGCTTTCTGCGTCTTTCTCGCTGGGTGTTGAACACCAGAGTTGTCTCTATTTGTCCACCTTGTCAGGAACTTAAATGTCTTGTTTTGAGAATTGTCTGTTCATATGCTTTGTCCACTTTTTGATTTTTTTTTTTTTTTGTAAATTTGTTTAAGTTCTTTGTAAAATCTGCCTTTGTCAGATGGGTAGATTGCAAACATTTTTTTTCCCTATTCTCTTGGTTGATGGTTCATGATAATGATAGTTTCTGTTGCTGTGCAGAAACTCTTAAGTTAAATTAGATCCCATTTGTCTATTTTGGCTTTCGTTGCCATTGCTTTTGGTGTTTTAGTCATGAAGTCCTTGCCTATGCCTTTGTCCTGAATGGTATTGCCTAGATTTTCTTCTAGGATTTTTAAGGTGTTAGGTCTTAGGTTTAAGTCTTTAATCCATCTGGAATTAATTTTTGTGTAAGGTGTAAGGAAGGGCTCCAGTTTCAGCTTTCTGCTTATGGCTAGCCAGTTTCCCCAATACCAATTATTAAATAGGGAGTCCTTTCCCCATTGTTTATTTTTGTCAGGTTTGTCAAAAATCAGTTGGTTGTAGATGTGTGGCGTTACTTCTGAGGCCTCTGTTCTAAAACCTTTTCCTGCCCTCTTGTCTCAGGCCCTCTTTCTCATTAAGGGCTAGCCATAGAAACTAGAATTCCTCTTCCCCAAGGCAGGTGATAAAAATCAGAACTCCTTTATCCCCAAGCAATTCATGAAGCCTGAAAATATTATTCTAAGTTCCCTTCCAACTTTCTGTATAAAAAGTGGCCATAAATAATTTATCTGACCTACCTTGTTTGATTTAAGTCATAAGACACCCTATTCTGGGGGGGTGCTGCTCCATATGCAGAAGGAAGAAATCCTGAACACAGAGGCCAAAAAAGATTCTAAACAGCCAGTTTTGGCTGGATTTCCCCACTCAGTCTATTAGCATCACTCATATCCTTTTTGTACAATCATACTTTTACATGCTGTCCATACTTTGTTGAGCTTAAGCATAAAAATAGACAGTTTCCACTGCGTGTTTGGGCCTTCATTCTGAAGGCTCCTGAGTCACATAAAATTCTAGTTAAATACGTTTGTATGTCTTTTTTTCCTTATTAATCTGCCTTTTGTAAATGATCTTCAGTGAAACTTAGGAGGGTGATGGGGAAATGTCCCTTGGTTCCTACAACAGAAATCCTCATACACAGTATTTAAAAAATCAAGTATGAATTAAAATGAGAAACAGTAAAATATTAGTCAAAAATGGTATAATTAAAAATCAAATCTTTTAAAGTACTTCCAGTTTAAGAGAGGAAAAATAAAAGTTTTATTTAACTAAGGTTTCACTGAGCGCTTTATAGATAAATGCTGATAGAAAAGAATGAGAATTTAAGACTTTAAAACCATTGAGTGAAAAATGAAATTATTAAAAAACATAGTAATTATAAAAACGATAGACATACAATTTATGCAATAAATACATAGGACAAAATAAGATTTTAGATTACTTCAGAATGTATTTACATTAAGTAAAAAGAAAAGGATTACATGCTTCAGTTGAAGAAAAACAATTTGAGGAAATTAGCTCAACTATATCCTGTTTATAAGACACATCAAAAACCTAAAGATACAGAAGAACTGAAAGTAAAAGGATGGAAAAAACATAGCGTAAAAATATTGTAAAAGCTGATATCACTATACTAATATTGACAAGTTAGATTCTGACAATGTATGACAGTTGTTGCTGCAAATATAGAAATGGATTTCATAATGACAAAGGCTTATTAAGCAAAAACACCATTTTAAAATGCATAGACTAATAGCGTAGATTCAAATAATGTACTCAAAAATTTAGACTAAATATTGATAGTAAAAAGGAAAATAAGTCACATTTACAAATATAATACATATATTTTAACATATGTATCTAGTTAGTAAATTAAGAAACAAAGAATTAGTGAGGAGGTATGAGATACGAACAACACGTTTAACAAACATGACCTAGTGGATATACAATGAAATGAACATTTGACAACTACTGCAGTATACACATTCTTTTCAGCTGGAAACATTTATAGAAATTAACCATTTACTGGTTTATAAATAAGTGAAATTTAGCAAGAGGAAGGAGCAAACTTTTATCTAGTACATTTATGTATATTTAAGCACAAAAACTTTCAAAACAAAATTTCTTTCTCAAATATATAAGAAACTGTTAATATTGCATTTTCTCTAAAGAAGCTATTCATTAGATCTGCTTTATTGGGCCTTTATTACTGTGTTTTATTTTAATTTTTCTTTTCTATTCAATGCTATTTGCATATCTGTCACAATGTGTGGCATCATTCTAAGGCAGAAATGTGAAGACAGCTGTAAGTAATCACTGATTAAGAAAGATGCTGTCACAAAAATTTTTGTTTTTATATCATTTTGGAAAAAATCACCCACGAAGCCAGGCAGACTTGAGTCTGAGTAACGGCTGTGTTGCTTGTTAATCTCTATCATGTGGACAAGTGTCTTTTATCTCACTAAGTTTCCTTTGCAATGTTATCTATAAAATTTAAATAGTAACACCTCTCTTCCCTCCACTCTCAAGCATTTGGTCAGTAATATACCTCACAGAGCTTCTTGCCCAGAGCATATACAGTTGACCATTGAATAATATGAGTTTGAACTGTGTAGGTGCACTTACATGCAGGTGTTTTTCAATGAAACTCAGATCAAAAATAAAGTATTTGGCTACATGCAGTGGCTTGCACTTGTTTTCCCAGCAATTCAGGAAATTGAGGCAGGAGGATTGCTTGAGGGCATGAGTTGGAGACTAGCCTGGGAAACTTGGGAAGACCACCATCTCTAAAAAAGTTAAAAAGAAAATCAGTCCTGCTAGTGGCACATGCCTGTGGTCCCACCTATTTGGGAGGCTGAGGTGGGAGGATTGCTTGAGCCCCAAAATCTGAGGGGACAGTGAGCTATAATCATGGTACTGCACTCCACCCTGGGCAACAAAGCATGAACTCTTCCCAAAAAAAAAAACAGTATTAGTGGAAGGCAAAATCTGTGTACAACAAGGGGCCAAATTTTCATATGCACAGATTCACAGGATTGACAGGGGAACTTGAGTATGCACAGATTTTAGTATATGTGAGGGCCCTGAAACTTCCCTCGCACATACCAATGGACTACTATGCATTTGGTCATGGTAGCTATTACTATTAGTATTGTGATACCTCCATGTATCTTAAACACAACACTTTATTTTAAACATAAAATAGGATACATTTTATTAAATATAAATTTAGCATCAACCTGAAACCTCGGAGAACAAAGTATTTTTAAATCAACTTTGAAAAGCAAAAGTTCAGATATAATAACTGACTCCCAAAGGCAATGTCAAAGGTTTACTATCACTTAGGTTATTAAAAAATAGTCTTTTAAAGACATCGTAGTCAATACAGGGTGATGTGATTCTGGGTTGTCAAGGAGATGAACAAGATAACCTAAATGGCCTATCTGTCTTTAAACTTCTATGATCTTCAGTTACAAGAAGACTTTTGTTTATTTCTTTATTTTTCTTCATTACTCTTTTCATTTACCAGATTTCAGTAAGAATGAACAACTTTAAATTTCTATAACTCATCTATTCAATCATATGCCTTCCAATCTCAATTATTTCATGGTATTTTTCAAAGGAATTGGTTCACTACTCACCTCTCAAATGAGTGCAGAATCAGAGAAGAAAACTTGGTTGCTTATATAACAACTAAATCTCACAGTTCCCTCCAATTAATAGCACATCTGGGGACTCAGATGGACATTTAGTTTCCTCCAGTTTATGTGTGAGAATCATCCTATGATCTTTTATTTTATTAGATATTTAACATCATCCTCATCCATTACCATCAGGCTTTTGGAAAATTCTTACTGAATAGATTTTAGGTTAATGTTATACAAAGTTATGTTATCTCCTGTATTCCCAAAGCCTACCATCTATAAAAAAAATCTTGATACACAAGCAACTAAGTATATAAGATATCAACAAGGTTAGCATTTTCCAAGATTCTGCTAACCCCCAAAAAACATCACAAACTCCGAATGAGTAAAATCATAGATAAAATGTATGCATTTTGTGTAGATTAGGTTAGAAGCATTAGTGAGAATCATGGATTATAAAGAGTTGAGAGAATTTTAGTTTCTTGTGTGAGTATGGGCAAATTATTTATTCTGTTCAATTACTGCTTTGAGATGGTTGTGACCAGTTTTGTCTGGCTCTACATCTTTTTATTTTATGGTGTTAAAGTAGCATTTGGATGGAAGAAAACTTAAGTCTAATTTTAAGAAAAAACCCTAATACATTATTTTTACTTTGCAGATAAGTTGGGTAACATTGGTGTAACCCACCCATATTATATTCATCAGGAAAAAGAAAAAAAGCTAAGTAATAACAATTCATATTTGAAAATTCAAATATGATAAGTACCATAAAAATGACAAACCACCTAGAATATACCCCATGTAATTAATACAAGACTTAAACCTAATGATACTATATTACACAATATGCACTCTCTCTATATAGATATGTAATATTGTACATATGTATCATATGTGTATGTGTATATATATATATATATACAGTATTATACAATACTATAATCCAAAATCTGTCTGTAAATTGTCATATTTCTTTGGAAAAATCCTTGAAGGTGTCTCTGTATTTAAATTTTTATACTTTTTCATAACCTGTACAAAATTATTAAGCCTTCACAATAGGCAATTACTTTAAAAACATCATTTCTAAAACAGAATTGTATTTTTAAAGTAACCCTTAAAAGTTTGTAGTTTTAAGAATTTTATAATTATAGACTAGTTAGCTTGTTAAATGTATCTCTGAAAGAAAACTATCAAGATCATGACATTTGACAATGGAAAAAATCAGGTAAGTTGTCTAGGTTTATGAGACTCTTAATTCATCTTCTTAAATCATTGTCTAAAACTTCCTAAATAGTAATGCAGAGTATTAAATTATTAGTTCATGAGTTTATTCACCTAATTTTAACAACATTCAATAAATCAAAGGGTATTTAAACTTCTTATATTTTGAATTCCTTAACCAAAAACTTTCTACAAAGCCAAGTTCATTAAGCAATATGTCCAAGCAGGAGACAACTGATGTTTGGGCCCTCTAGATCTATAAAATTAGAGAGACCTGCTTTAAGAAAATGAATACAGAGCAACAATATGCCAAAAAACTAAAAAATCTAGAAAAAATTGACAAATTCCTAGACAATGTTTGATAAACCAGAGTGTAACCACATACAATCTACCAAGATTGAACTAGGAAGAAATCCAAAATCTGAACAGACAAATTACAGGTAATGAGATCAAAGCCATAATAAAAAGTCTCCCAGTTAAGAAAACCTGAAATCTGATGGCTTTGTTGCTCAATTCTACCAAACATTTAAAGAAGAACTAACACCAATCATACTCAAACTAATCTGAAAAAATGGAAGAGGAGGGAATACTTCCAACTCATTCTCCGAAGCCAGTATAGCTTGATACCAAAGCATGTATTATGAGGCATTAAAAAAAAAACTATAGGCCAATATTTCTGATGCATATTGATGCAAAACTTCAATAAAATACTAGCAAACCAAATTTGACAATGGATTAAAAAGATCATTCAGCATGACAAAGTGAGATTTATCCCAGGGATGCAAGGATGGTTCATATGCATATCAATCACTGTGATACATCATATCAACAGAATGAAGAAAGAAAACCATAAGAGCATTTCATTGATGCTGGAAAAGCATTTTATGAAAGTCAACATTTCTGCATGATAAACACCTTCAAAAATCTGGGTATAGAGGGAACAAACCTTATCATAATAAAAGCCATATGTGATAGACCTGCAGCTAATATCATACTGAATGAGGGGAAATGGAACATAACAAGAATGCCCACTTTCATCACTATTATTCAACATAGTACTAAAAGTCCTAGCTAGAGGAATCAGACAACAGAAAGTAATAAAGGGCATTCAAATTGAAAATAAATAAGTCAAATTATCTTTGTTTGCAGATAATATGACCTTATATGTGGAAAAAGCTTAAGACTCCAGAAAAAAAGTGAAACTATTAGAATTCTTAAATTCAGTAAAGTTGCAACATACAAAATCAAGATATAAAAATCAGTAACATTTCTATATGCCAGCAGTGAACAATGTGAAAAATTATGTTACCTGACTTCAACTTATACTACAGAGCTATAGTAACCAAAACAGCATGGTTCTGGCATAGAAACAGACACAGAGACCAATGAAACAGAATAGAGAACCTGCAAACAAATCCACACACCTATAGTGAATTTATTTTCAACAAAGTTGTCAAGAACATACAGTGGAGAAAAAAAGACCATCTCTTCAATAAATGGTACTGGGAATACTGGACATCCGTACGCAGAAAAAAGAAACTAGACACCTATCACTTGCCATATGCAGATATCAAATCAAACCAGATTAAAGATATATATAAGATCTCAGACTATGAAAATGCTATAAGAAAATATTGGCAAAACTCTCCAGGGCATTGGTGTGGACAAAAACTTCTTGATTAATATCCCACTGGCACAGCCAACCAAAGAAAAAACGGAGAATTGGGATTACATCAAGTTAGAAAACATTCTGCAGGGCAATAGAAACATGAGCAAAGTGAGGAGACAACCACAGAAAGGGAAAAAATATTTGTAAACTACCTACCTGTCAAGGGATTAATAACTAGCATATGTAAGGAGCACAAACAAGTCTTTAGGAAAATACACAATAATCTGATTTTAAATGGGCAAAAGGTTTCAATAGAGATTTCTCAAAAGAAGGCATACAAGTGGCAAACAGGTATATGGAAGGCTGCTCAACATCACTGATTATCAGAGTCTTACAAAACAAAACTATAATGGGACATCATTTCGTCTCAGTTAAAATGGTTTATAATCAAAAGGCAGGCAATAAAAAATGTTGGCAAGAATGTGGAGAAAAGGGAACCATCATACACTCTAGGTGGAAATGTAGACTAGCACAAGCACTACGAAGGACAGTTTAGATCAGTATATTCAAGAGATACCTGCAATCTCATGTAGTTGCAGCTCTATTCACAATAGCTGATCTGTAAACAACCTAAGTGTCTATCAGAAGATAAATGAATAAAGAATACATGGTAGTTATACACAATGGAGTACTATTTAGCCATATAAAATATGAGATCCTGTCATTTGCAACAACATGGATGGAACTGAAGGTTATTACGTTAAGTGAAATGTATCGGGCACAGGAAAACAAACATCACACGTTCTCACATTTTTGTGAAATTTAAAAATCAAAACAATTGAACTCTTGGAGATAGAGACTAGGAGAATGGTTACCAGAGGCTGGGAAGGGTAGTGGGGGATTTGGGGGAGGTAGGAATGGTTAATGGGTACAAAAAAAATAGAAAGAATGAATAAGACTTAGTACTTGGTAGCACAACAGTGTTACTGTAGTCAACAATAATTTAGTTGTACACTTAAAACTAACTAAAAGAGTGTAATTGGATTATTGGCAACACAAAGAGTACATACTTCAGGAGACAGATACCTCATTTTTCATAATGTGACTTTATGCATTTCATGCCTGTATCATAATATCTCATGTACCACATAAATGTATATATACCTACTATGTATCCACAAAAATTAAAAATTAAAGACACAGAAAATGAGTACAACATTAGACATAAAGTACATGTTTATTTAAAAGTGCATTTTTTTTTTTTTGAGATGGAGTTTCACTCTTGCCACCCAGGCTGGAGTGCAGTGGTGCAATCTTGGCTCACTGAAACCTCTGCCTCCCGGGTTCAAGCAATTCTCCTGCCTCAGTCTCCCAAGTAACTGGGATTATAGGTGCCTGTCACCATGTCCAGCTAATTTTTTTGTATTTTTAGTAGAGATGGAGTTTCACCATGTTGCCCAGCCTGGTCTCAAACTCCTTACCTCAGGCAGTCCACCTGCCTCAGCTTCACAAAGTGCTGAGATTACAGGTGTGAGCCACTGTGCCTGACCAGAAATGAAATATTAATGGTAGATTACAAATTGCAACAGGCTGTCTTTGTCATAACTTCACAAGACCAAAAAATAAACTTAACCCATAACACATGTATTTTTTTGCTAATTATCTACTAACTATAATAGTTTTTTCTAATATATTTGACTGCATGCTGTTGGTGTTCATGTGCTAATTTTAATATATTAATTTCTGCTTGGAAAAAGAATAGAAAGATAATTCTCCTCTGGCACAGTTGATCAAAATAATTTTTTTTATGCTTAACAGTTTGGAAAACTTTTTTTTCAGCTTTGCAACACATTATTGTAAAGTTATGTAAACTTTTAGGATTGTCATTCAATTTGTAAATGGCTGTAAATTTTCTTTCTTATATGAATGGCTCCAGTCATGTATATACTCCTTCTGATACATATAGGTTTGTGCCATACAAAAGAAATTTGAGTTAATACTTTCATGCATGATTCCTGTAGTGAGTTCAATAAGGTTTCTTAAAAAGTTATGTTCAGGTTATAAAACTGGTAGCAGTGGTTATGAGCTTATCTAGAAATAAGATCTTACAGATGTAATCAAGTTAAGATGAGATCATACTAGATTAGAGTGGGCCCTAAATTCAATGACCAGTGTCTTTATGAAAAAAAGGAAAGAGATTTGGACACAGGCAGATAAAAAGGACAAAGGAAAAAAAAAGCTATGTAGTAAAGACAGAGACAGAGATTCAAGTCAAGGAATGCCAGGAACTGCCAGGAGCTAGCTGAATCTAGCAAGAGACTAGAAGAGATTCTTCCCAGAAGCTTTCAGATGGCACGTGGCCCTGTTGAAACCTTGATTTAGGACATCTAGCTTCCAGAACTGTGAGAGAATAAGTGCCTGTTGTTTTACGCACCCAGTTTGTACTACTTTGTTATGGCAACCTTAGTAAACTCACCTAATTAAAAAGGAGAGAATATTTAATACCAAATGTTGTAGTTTTAAAATATGTCTACAAAGTCTTTGACATTCCTCTCCTTCAAAATATGGAGCTTAATTCCTCTCATTCTCCCCCCATTGAATGTGGATCAGATTTAGCAACTCACTTCTAATTATTAGAATAAATGGAAAGTGGCAGTGTGAGACTTTGCAAGCTACTTTATAAAATACAGTGGAACTTTCTTCCCTCTCCCTCAGATCACTTTCTCTGGAAGAAACTAGCTGCTGAGCCATGAAGACATGCAGGAGGCCCTGAAGAGAGGCCTATGTAGTGAGACCCTAAGGCTTCCTGCCAACAGCTATGTGAATGAGCCATTTTCAAAGTGGATCCTTTAGCTCCAGTCAAGTCTTGACTGAAAAGCATTGGAGACAAGAGCCAGAATACACAAGTAAATGGTTTCTGGACCATGGAGCCTCACATTGTGTGTGAGACAGTAAGTGCTGTTGTTTCATGCTATTAGTTTTAAATATCTCAGAAAGCAGCAAGAGATAATGAATACTCTGAGTATAGTCGTGACTAGGAAGAAGTTTCATTTTTCTACTTTCAGTAATAATTTATTATAGCCTTTAATTTTGTACATCTGATAATCAGAAGATCTTTCACAGTTGTATTTCTTCCTCCATATATTTACACTTTGTTTTCTCTCTACTTCCTACATGTTTCCAATCCTTGGTGCTAGAGGATTCATATAAACTCTGGCCAGCATATTATTTTAATAGCAGGAAAATCCGCGGAATCCAATGCTGTAACAGGATGGCTAGGAATTACTTAAATATGTGCCAGAGTGAGTGCAAACTATGTAAACAGATTTTTCTGAACCCAATAAAGGAACAAGGGAGAATGATAGGAATTAAAAGTGGAATAAGACTAGTCCTAACTGGATACGATTAAAATATTTCTTCTTACAAAGTTTACAAAAGCATGTGACCAGGTGAACAAATTACTAAGTTTTTTTCTAGAGCTGAGAAAGATAGCCTTCAAGTGAGGCACCATAAAGCTTAAGTTTCATTAGCTTCACTGTAAATCTACTTCATAGACCAAGGCAATTTAAAAGCCATATATCTTAATCTGTGTGTATTAAACCCAAGGGTGGTATTTTATACATTAGTTACATTTCTAAACTTACTGAAGATCAATATGAGGCCATTTTAAGAAATTTGTAAAATGAAAATACCAGGCTCAACTAGAATGCCAAATGAATATTAAGTAGTATTTTAAATATGTTACAGCAAGCTTTGATTCTTATAAAAATAACCCTCACAGAAATGAGCATGCCAATGATTTGTTAAAACTCATTTGCTTTTAATTGTTTTCTGCTGAATGATAAAATATAGAACAGAGGAAATGCCATCTGCTAGTTCATATTTTCAAGAAATGATAAAGGGCTCACCATCACCCCCTTTTCATAGTGCTGTTCTCAGCATTTAAAATGTGCATGACACCAGAATTTCATAGCAAGGAGAAAGAACATTTAGAATAAAAGAGAGAATTAAGTTGCCTGTTTTCTCTTCTGCTTGACAGTACAAAGAGTATACAGAATGTGTATACTAATCAAAGCAAACATTAATATCTGAGCTATATTAAAAATATAAAAATTAAAGTAAAATAGTTTCCACTTTAACATATAAAATGCTTAGATGTTATCACTCCCATCATTAAAGCAAAAAATATATATATATGCTGAGCAAAAACCAACAATTCTTCTTAGATTTATTACAGAATCGAGGTCACAGGGTAAATTATCACCTCAAAAGCTGAAAAGACCAGTGAATACAGAGATTCACAGTTTATTGAGCACAGAATCACCGGAGTCATCAAATAGTAGGAGCACCAAAATGGTAATTGATGAGTTACTAGAGGTTGTTGTCTTCATAGCTAAAATCTAGGGGCCAGTCATAGGGACCCACACTTTAGTGAGTTTTACTTCCAGGAGGTTTATAAGCTTTGACAATGAAATCAGACAAATCCCCTCATGTTTTGGGCAAGGAGAGGGGAAAGCAACCATGTTAAAACATGTCCATGGGAATAGTTGCCATTTTGAAATATGCTCATAGCATTCTATGGCAAGGTCTTGTTGCCAGGAGACATTACTTTGCTGGAACCCTGGTGATATGGTTTGGCTGTGTCCTCACCCAGATCTCATCTTGCATTCTCCTGTGATGTGGGAAGCATCCTGTGGGGGTAATGTAATCATGGGGGCAGGTCTTTCTCATGCTGTTCTTGTGATAATGAATTAGTTTCATGAGACATGATGGTTTTTATAAAGAAGAGTTTCCCTGCACAAGTTCTTTCTCTTTGCCTGCTGTCATCCATGTAAGACATGACTTGCTCCTCCTCGCCTTTTGCAATGATTGTGAAGCCTCCCCAGCCATGTGGAGCTGTAAGTCCATTAAGCATCTTTGTTTTGTAAATTGCCCAGTCTCAGGTATGTCTTTATCAGCAGTATGAAAACAGACTGATACAGTACATTGGTACTATGAAAGATACCCAAAAATGTGGATGCAGCTTTGGAAGTGGGTAACAGACAGAGGATGGAACAGTTTGGAGGACTCAGAAGAAGACAGGAAAATGTGAGAGAATTTGGAACTCCCTAGAGAATTGAATGCTGATAACGGTATGGCCAATGAAATCCAGGCAGAGGTGTTCTCAGATGGAGATTAGAAACTTGTTGGGAATTAGTGCAAAGGTAACTCTTGTTAGTTTTGACAAAGAGACTGGCAGCATTTTGCCCCTGCCCTAGAGATCTGTGAAACTTTGAACTTGACAAAGATGATTTAGGGTATGTGGTGGGAGAAATTTCAAAGCAGAAAAGCATTCAAGAGGTGACTTAGTTGTTGTTAAAGGCATTCAGTTTTATAAGGGAAGCAGAGCATAAAAGTTGGGAAACTGTAGGCTGACCATGCTGTAGAAAAGAAAATCTCATTTTCTGAGGAGAAATTCAAGCCAGCTGCAGAAATTTATGTAAGTAGTGAGAAGCTGAATGTTACTGTCTATGAAATTGGGAAATAAGTCTTCAGTGCATATCAAAGGTGTTCATGGCAGCCCCTCCCAACACAGGCCCCAAGGCCTAGGAGGAGAAAGTGGTTTCATGGGTCAGGCCACGGGTCCCCATGCTGTATGCAGCCAAAGGACTTGGTGCCCTGCATCTCAACCGCTCCAGCTGTGGCTGAAAGGGGCCAATGTAGAGCTCAGGCCATGGCTTCAGAGGGTGCAAGTCCTAAACCTTTGCAGCTTCCACATGGTGTTGAGCCTGCCAGTGCACAGAAATTAATAATTGGGGTTTGGTAACCTCCACCTAGATTTCAGATATATGGAAGAGCCTTGGATGTCCAGGCAAAAGTTTGCTAGAGGGGCATGGCCCTCATGGAGAACCCCTGCTAGAACAGTGCAGAAGAAGATGCAGTGGGCATCACCTAGTGGAACTGCAAGAAGATGGCCACCATCCTCCAGACTCTAGAATAGTAAATTCACTGACATCTTGCACCATGTACCTGGAAAAGCAACAGACACTCAACATCAGCTCATGAATGCAGCTTGGAGGGAGGCTGTACCCTGTAAAGCCACAGGTCTGAGGCTGCTAAAAATCATGGGAATCCACCTCTTGCATCAGTGTGACCTGGATGTGAGACATGGAATCAAAGGAAATTACTGTGGAGCTTTAAGATTTGACTGCCCTGCTGGATTTCAGACTTGCATGGGGCCAGTGGCCTTTTCGTTTGGCCAATGTCTCCCAGGTGAAACAGCTGTATTTACCCAATGCCTATACTCCCATTATACCTAGGAAGTAACTAACTTGCTTTTGATTTTAACAGGCTTATATGCCGAAGAGATTTGCCTTGTCTTGGATGAGACTTTGGAATGTGGACTTCTGAGTTAAAGCTGAAATGAGTTAAGCCTTTGGGGGATGGTTGGGAAGGCATGAGTGGTTTTGAAATGTCAGGACATAAGATTTGGGCAAGGCCATTGGTGGAATGATATGGTTTGGCTATATCCCCACCCAAATCTCATCTTGAATTCCCCTGTGTTGTAGGAGGGACCTGGTGGGAGGTAATTGAATCATGGTGCATTTTTTTCTTATGCTGTTCTTGTGATAGTGAGTAAGCCTCACAAGATCTGATGTTATTTATATCAGGAGTTCCCCTGCACAAGTTCTCTCTCTTTACCTGCTGCCATCCATAGAAGACATGACTTGCTCCTCCTTCCTTTTGTCTATGATTGTGAGGCCTCTCCAGTCATGTGGAACTGTAAGTCCATTAAACCTCTTTGTTTGTAAATTGCCCAGTCTTGGGTGTGTTTTTATAATCAGTGTGAGAGCAGACTAATACACCTGACTAATATAAAAGAAGAGTAATTAGATGTCTGTAGACCCCTTTGTCCTTCCTATTTCATACAGGGTGGAGAGAAAAAACTAAGAAACACTTTGAAGGTCACAGCATAGGGACACTGGCTTTTTAAAAATGTAGACATTTAATCATAATATTATAGAATGCTTTCTTCCTTAATAACACATCACCACGTCAACAGAGCTACAATATAATAACAGTGAAATACAGTTAAGAGACCTACAAGATATACACTCTGGTTAAGAAATAGTTTCTAGAAAAACTCAAAGAAAGACAAAAACAAGGACATTAGAAATTATAGCTTCAGTCATCTATAGCTACAGCAAACATTAAGCACAACCTAAATGCCCCTAGTTAACAATAAAACCACACACTAAAGGCCTTGTTTTTGAGTTTCTATTACCCAAAACATCATTTCCTCTTTTCAACAACAAAAAAAATTGAAAAGCATTGTAACAGGTCAGAAAAAAACCCCACACATTTTGAAGAGGCAAGCAAACTTCAGAAACAAACTCATATCTGACAGAATTTGTGAATATTAGACAAGGAATTTAGCATCAGGATGGTTAAAATGCTAAGTGCTAATAAAAAAAAAAAGCAGAAAAAAGAAATGCCAGCACAGATGGGTAATATAAGCAAAGAGATTGAAATTTTAAAACACAGGCAAAAGAAAATGCTAGAAATAACAAATTTGGGTAACAAAAATGGAGAATGCTTGTAATGGGCTCACGAGTAGACTGGACACAGCTGAAGAAAAATCAACAAACTTGAACATATGTCAGTAAAAACATCTCAATCTGAAATACATAAAGAAAACAAAATGAAAAAAATCCCAGAATATTCATGAAAAAAGCAAAATGAGCAGGAGCAGTATATTAAGTAATAGCTGAACATTTTCAAAAAATTGATGACAGACACCAAACCACAGATCCAGGAAACTCAGAGAAACTCTAGCATGATAAATATCAAAAAGCCTACACATTGGTATATTGTATTCAAAATGCAGAAAGCAATAGGCAAAGAGAAAATCCAAGAAGCTGAAGACCAAAATATCTATAGAGTAGAAGGGATAATAATTACATGGGATTAATTTTTTCAAAAACCATGCAAGTAAGAAAACAGTGAAGAATAAAAAGAAAAAAACACAAACAAACCTGGGAATTTTGTTACCTAGAAACATAACTTGCAAAAAATGCCAAAAGAACTTTTTTAGAGAGAAGAAAAATTATATAGTTTAACATCTTGGACTATATAAATAAAGGAAGAGAGTTAGAGAATAAACAAATTAGAGTTAAAAGAAAACCTATTTTTTTTCTGATTTCTATTTGATTTAATAGAAAACTGTTTAAAATATTAATAGTAATAATTTACTGGGTCATTATAGGTATGAATAAGTGAATGTCTGTTAGCAGTATTATAAGAGATAAAAGAGACAGATTGAGAATACTTTGTTGTAAGGTACTTCTGTTACCCATCTGTTGGAAGAATGTTGTTTAAAAGTATTTAGATTTAGGTGTAAATGTATATTGCAAACACTAGGGCAAGTAGTAAAGAAAATTTAAAGTGAAGTGTAATAGATACCCTACAAAAGGAGAAAAAAAGAAATAATGTGAGATGTTTAATTAAAACCAGAGAAGGCAGGAAAGAAGATAAAAAAAAAAAGTGCATGGAATGAAAAAGTTATAAACATAATAGATAATAATCTTCATATCTCAATAATTATATTAAATGTGAATGATGAACACACATTAATTAAAAACATAGACTGAGAAAGAAAATTAAGCAAAAAAGTCCCAGCTGTATATTGTCTGCTAGAAACCCATTTAAAATATAAAGACACAGATTAAAAGGAAAGGCATGGAGGCTGGGTGTGGTCACTCACACCTGTAATCCCAGCAATTTGAGAGGCTGAAGCAAGGCGGATCATCTGAGGCCAGTAGTTCAAGACCAGCCTGGCCAACATGGTGAAACCCCCTCTCTACTAAAAATACAAAAATTAGCCAGGGGCAGTGGCATGCACCTGTAATCCCAGTTACTCGGGAGGCTAAGGCAGGATAATTGCTTGGACTTGGGAGGCAGAGGTTGCAGTGAGCCAAGACGGCACCACTGCACTCCAGCTTGAGGGTGACAGAGCAAGACTCCATCTTAAAACAAAACAAAAAACAAAAACAAAAGCAAAACTAAAGGGATGGAGAAAAATATACCACATTAACATGAATAAAAGAAAGCCAAAATAGTTACGCTAATTTCAGACTAAGCAAACATAAAAATAAAGAAAACTGTCACAGATAAAGAGGGTTATTTATATTATGAAGAAAGAGATAAATTCTATAAGAAGATATAATAATTTCTCATGTATATGTACCTAATAACATATATGAGCCTCATGTACACGTGCCTAAAAACAATTTCTCATGTATTTGTGCCATTACTTTTAATGGCAAAGACTGCCATTGCTTTTACACCAACCTGATGGAATCTAATAACAGAAATATAGCTGGGAAATCTCAAAATATTTAGAGATGCACAACACACTTCAGAGTAACATGTAGGTCAGTCGGAAGTCACCACGTAAATTAAAAATATTTTGAACCCAATGAAACTAAAATATAGCAAAAATTGGGGATGTCAAAAAGCAATCCTTAGAAAAAAATTTATACTGTTGAATGCATATGTCTGAAGACAGGAAATTTGTTCTATGAAGCCAGCATTACCCTAATACCAGAACCAGATATAGACACTGTTACATGAAAGGAAAACTAAAGACCAATATCTCTCACCAACATTGCTGCAACTGTCCTCAAGAAAATATTTTCACATCAAATTTAAAAATGTTAAAAATGAATTATGCATATCAACGAAGTGGGATTTAGCCCAGGTTGTTGAATCTGCCCCAACATTTGAAAATCACTAATGTAACCCATTATGTCAACAGGCTAAAGAAGAAAAATTATGTAATTATAACAATAAATGCAGAAAAATATCTGACATAATTTAATACCCATTCCTAATACACATGTTCAGCGAAGTAGGAGTAAAGAGGAGATTCTTCAACATAATAAATAACATCTACAAAAACCTACAGCTAACATAATACTTAGTAGTGAGAAACTAAATGCTTTTCCTCTAAGTTAGTAACAAGAAAAGGGGGTCCCTTCTTATCTCTTTATTCAACATCTCTTATAGTCCTAAAAAAATAAGACATGGAAAGAAAACCAAACATATACAGATTGGTTTACTGTATATGAAATAAATTGGTTTACTGTATATGAAATGAAAAGAAAATAAAATTGTGTTTACTGTCAGATGGTATCGTGGTCAATGTAGAAAATCTCAAATAATCTACAAAAATAACTTGGAAGTAATACATATAGTGAAGTTGCAAGATAAAATCTTACTATACATAAATTAATTGCTTTCACAGAAATAGGCAATGAACAAATGGATTTTGTAATTAAAAACATAATACCATTAACTTAGAAACAAAAATTTGAAATACTTAACTGTAAGTCTTAGTAGATATACACAATCTATGGGGGGAAAACTAAAAAACTCTGATGAAAGAAATCAAAGAAGATCTGAATAAATGCAGACATAATCCATTTTCATGCATAGAAATACTCTATATTGTTATTTTGAATGTCAGTTCTTCTTAACTTTATCTGTAGCTTCAACTCAATCTTAATCAAAGTCTTAGCAAGTTATTTGTGGATATTGGCAAACTGATTATAAAGTTTCCATGGAAATTCAATATATCTAGAATAGCCAAAAAAATATTGAAGAAAAACTACATAGAGAACTGAGACTGTTCAACTTAAACATTTGCTATAAAGTTACAGGAATGAAGACACATGGGACTGGTGAAAGAATAAACAAATACATCTGTGGAACAAAATAGAAAACCAATAAATAGATGCAAACAAATACATTCAAATGAACTTTAACAAAGTGCAAAGGAAGTTTAAAGGAGAAAGGATAGCTTTATTTTAATAAAGGGAGCTATATTATTCTGTTTTCATGCTGCTGATAAAGACATACCTAAGAATGGGTAATTTACAAAAGAAAGAAGTTTAATTGGACTTACAGTTCCACATGGCTGGGGATGCCTCATATTCATGGCAGAAGGCAAGGAGGAGCAAGTCACGTCTTACATAGATGGTAGCAAATAAAAGGACAGAGCTTATGCAGGGAAACTCTCATTTTTAAAACCATTAGATCTCGTGCGACTTATTCAATATCAGGAGACAGCACAAGGAAGACCTACTCCCATAATTCAATCACCCTCCACCAGGGCCCTCCCAGAACACATGGGAATTGTGGGAGTTACAATTCAAGATGGCATGTGGGTGGGGACACAGCCAAACCATATCAGGTGCTAAAACTATTGAACATCCACATGTAAAAAAGAAAAAAAAGTGAATCTTGACATCAAACTTATATCATCCTTACAAAAATTAACTCAAAATAAATTACGGACCTAAAACATAAAATTAAAACATTTAGAAGAAAACATAGGAGAAAATCTGGTTGACCTTAGGTTTAGTCTTGAATTTTTAGATACAAAACCCAAAGCATGATCTATGAAACAAAAAATGTTAAGTTGGACTTCCTTAAAATTATAAACCTCTGCTCTGAGAAAAACACTGTTAAGAGAATAACATGACAAGTCCCAGACTGGTGGAAAATATTTATAAAACACATATTTGATTAAAGAACTGGATATCAAAAAATACAATGTACATGCAATATATATTTATAAAAGATATATCCAAAATATAAAATGGTTATGTACGTGTGTATATATATATATTTATTATTAAAATGTGACAATAGAAAACGAAACAACCCTAGTTTTAAAATGGGGCAAAATAACTGTAGAAACACTTCACCAAACAAGATATGCAGATGGAAAAGAAGCATATGAAAAATGTGTTAATGTCTATGTCATTAAAGGAATGCGGAATGCTATAGCCACGTTGGAAGACAATTTGGCAGTTTTGTACAAAGTTAAACATAATCTTACTACATAATCCTCTAATCACACTCCTAGGTATTTACCCAAATGAAATGAAATTGTGTGTCCACATAAAAAATCACATGCAAATGTTTATAATAGATTTATTCACAACTGCCAAAATCTGGAAACAACAGGATATCTCTTAATAGATCACTGTATAAAAAGTTATGATACATCCATACAATGTAATATAGTAAGGTGCTATAAAGAAATGAGTTATCATTTCATGAAGAGACATGGAGGAAACTTAAATGTGTATTTGTTAAGTGAATGAAACCAATCTGAGAAGGCTACATAATGTATGATGTATGATTCTAATAATGTGACATAAAACTATAGAGGCAGTAAAAAGATTAGTAGTTGCCAAGGATTCAGGGGAAGGGGGAGTAGGGTAGGGAAAAGGAGTTAAAGCAGAGAATTTTTAGGGTGGTGGAATTCTTCTACATGAGACATTAATGGTGGTTCTCAACACAGCTGTACACAAAGAATGAACCCTAGCATAAACTACAGACTTTAGTTAATAATCATGTATCTATATTAGTTCATCAGTTGTAACAAAGGTATCCCACTAAAGCAACATGTTGTCAGTAGGGGAAACTGTGTAAGCAGCAGGGAGGAGAGTGGGGGAGTATATGGGAACTCTTTGTACTATCTGCTAAGTTTATCTGTACATGTGTAACTTTTCTAATTAATAAAGATCACTGATGAAAACAAAAATAAAATAGCTAAATAAAATTAGCTCAGCCAGGTATATTTCTTTTATAAATAAAAGAAATTATCTTGGCTAGGTCTAATTCCAGACAGTTCGATTTGTCTTTTGTTGCTAAGAATGGGTCTCCAAAACTTAAAAAGGTAATTTAGTGCATGCAAATCACAACATTCTATGTCCAAAAATACAATGGCAATTTTACAGTGATTTAAAAATCATTGTGGAAATTGCACCACAAGGAACTAAATTCAAACATACAGGCCAAAAGCGTGTATGATATAAGTGAGTGTGAGGATAACATATATATATATTAGAAAAATGACAAATTAGAAAAATGACAAAGTTCCAAGGAACCTAAAAGGTATCCTGAATTGAAAAATAACGTACAGAATCTGAGAATATGAACTGCTAAGGAAGTGTCAGTCTTGGAAAACCAGTAACTGAATTGTCAAAAAAAAAATTGCTTCTTTAAACAGGTCACGTCAGACAATCCAACATGCTTTAGTAGATAAAAGACACATACACTTTATAATTTGTTAGTTTCTGGTAAGGCAATATAATTATTAGAGTGATCTGTCAACTGCTACTGAATGTTCTTGTAAAGTCTTTTTTTGGTAAAAAAAAGAAACCATAAAATGTCCATGGTTAAGTTGAGGTGACTATTTGTACATTTCAAATGAGTTCTTTATTGAGAGACATCTGTCCTTTGAAAAGAAATGCAAGAATGCCACCAGACTGATGATCAGGCAATATTTGGATTAGCAACAAAAATAAAACACAATTCTTATTACTCTAAGAAGAAATGAGTTTACTGCACTCATTAAAACAGTAAGATGTTGCAATTAACATAGTATGATGGGTACAGTGCTCCTTTTCCTGCTGTCATATTTTAATTTTCCCTGTAGCTAGAAATTCAATACTTATTTTGAAAGACCTTTGCCCCTTGAAAAATAGCAACTTGTGAAGACTCAGATGGCAAAAATGCAAACCTCTAAGCTTGGTACAGTGTAAATGAGATTATAATTGAGAGAAACACATTTACAATGTTCTTATAATTTAATTATTTGTAGTCATTTCCATTAGGATCATTTCCATTTTCTAATCATAATGATGCTGGCTCAGAAAATACTAGGAAAGGATGTCTTTTGGATCTCAAATCAACCATCATATTGACCCTTAGTTTTCTGAGAACCCAAATGTCTTTCCTGATTGAGAAGGAAATCATCTTTCCAAGGTATGATATTAGTAAATAGATTATGTAATAGACCACCAATCTCCTTTTTTTTCCTAAATTATATATCCATTAGTAGAATATTCTGTTAAAGGCGGAGCAGAACTAATGGTCTACTCTACATGCCTTGAGTGACTGAGGCAAATCTGTACAAATTCCTACTCAGAAATTTTCAGAAACAGCTTCATAAAAATGATGGTGTTTGACCAAAAATACAAACTATATTGTATACCTTTATAGACTCTTCTTCTGAACTTTTGTAGCCCTTTGATTTTATATATATTATAGCAGTTCTATCTTTAAGCACATGTAATGGGTCTTTTATATTTTACCCATCTGCTTAAATACAGATGTGGGTAAGGGTTCTTGATATCTTTATCTCCCATTTCATCCAGCATATTCATTTTCACAAATAGCTATTCAGTACATATATATTGAATGGGTGGGTGAATTCTTAAAAATATAATCCAAAAAAGTATTTAATGCTCCTTACTCTATAGAAGAAAATTGTGATAAATATAAGTGTTAAGCTCAGAATGCCTGTGTTTATGGATCTTAAAATTAAGAGAGAGAAGAGGCAAATATAAAAACAGGACTGAAAAAAGTATGGTACCATACATTCACAAAAGCTGTCCTAAGAAGCAAATACATATTGTTAAAAGCCTGATTAGATCACCCTTTGCATAAAACCCTTTGACCTTAGCCGATTCTTTTTTAATTATATTATAAACGCGTTAGCATTGCTTCAAAGATTTTAGATCAGACCTCTCTTACCTATACAGCATCATCTACTATCACTCACCACTTTATTCCTTTCATTTATTTATGATTAGTTAAAAATATTTACTGAGTAACTTTTAAGTGTCAGAGATTATTCTAAACACCAGTGATGAAGTTGTTGAAGAAAACAGCAAGATTCCTGTTCCTTTGAAGCTTATGTTCCAGTATACACATATGGCAAGGGTGAAGGGAGAAATTAGAAGGGATGCAGTAAAGAGTCAAACAAGTAAATATGTAAGTAAAAGAATGGAGACAATTTCACATAATGATTAAGGATTGAATGAGGTAATAGGACAGGAAGTGACTGCTAGGACTCTTCAAGTTTGTGTGTTCAAGATGGTCTCCCAGTGAGGTGCAATTTGAGCATCGACCTGAAAACAAAAGAGGATCATCATATGAAGTATGGAGTAGAGAGAATTTTGGGCGGCAAGAATGGCCAGCTTCTTAGAATACACCAAAATGTGTATTCTTGTTTGAAATCAATGAGGATGAATATGACAGTAAGGGAGAAGTATTCCACAGCTTTAGTACGTAGCTTCCCTTTAAATCAGTAGTCATTATTAGCAGCTGCTTTCTAAATTTCAATGTTTGATTAGACTTTCTGAAAATTCTGAAAGGAGAAATCTATGACCAATAGCAAACATAATATAAAACATTTCTATGGGCAAATAGAAAGGCATATAGTAAAAAATTATATACATATACATATTTTTCAGATTTCCTTAGTTTTCTTTTTTTTTTTTTTTCCTTTAAGTTCTGGGATACATGTGTAGAACATGTGGGTTTGTTACATAGGTACATAAGTGCAATGGTGGTTTGAGGATAGTATATTTTTATGTGAGAGTCACAGAGATAAAAATGAAAACTGAAGTGTACCTTAATAGGGACCTCATGATGATAGATTTTAATAACAAAGTTGCTCATGTCCATAATTCAGTCACCCAGGAGGCTGTGGTGAAAGCCTGCTTCAGCCCTGGAGTTCAAGGCGAGCCTGAGTAACATAGCCAGAGTCCAAAATCTTATCTTGAATTGCATTCCCCGTAATCGTCACCGGTCAAAGGAAAGACCAGGTGGTGGTAATTGAATCATGGCAGCAGTTTCCCGCTTGCTCTTCTCAGGAACAGTAAGTTCTCACGAGATCTCATAGTTTTATGTGTTCGGTAGTTCCTCTCTTGCTTACTTCTCTCTCCTGCCATCCTCTGATTTTCTTTCTGCCATGATCGTAACTTTCCTGAGGCCTCCCCAGCCATGATGAACTGTGAGTCAATTAAACCTCTTTCCTTTATAAATCAATCACCCAGTCCCAGGCAGTTCTTCATAGCAGTGTGAAAATGTCATCTCTACCAGTTAATTAATCAAATAATTAAAAATTAACAGGTAAGAGTTTTTGATTCAGGCAAGATTAATTTGGTGTCTTTTGAAAATATCTGTAGCAAAATGACCTATTGCAAAATTTTGAGTAACGTACTGTGTGGTATAGGTTTTGGTTTTCTTTTGGAGGTTGAAATATGAACATTTTTTTAAAATACTTTTTCACAATTAGAAACATGAAAGTGTTCCCTGAGCAAAATCTGTTAATATATAGAAGACTTGGTAAAACAATAAGGACATTAAAAATAGTTAGAGATTTGTAGTGTTACTTTGAAGGTTATGTGGTTAAATTTTTCAGATATTTTAAAGTATAAAGCTTATTTCAAAGTATTATAGTTTTGAATTTCATTTTCTGTTTTGTAGGTTAGAATTTTTTTCTTCAAGAAGAGTAGGAAGAGTGTGAAGCTCTAGAAAAAAATGTAGCTTGTATGTGATTTAGTTATATTTCAGTAGTTTTGATGCTGACCTTTTCTTATAGCTATTGAATATTTGTATATCTTTAGCTAATTTGATGAAAAATAGTTTTCTTCACTGAAAGAACATTATATCACCAAATTAAGATCACAAAGTTATTCATAATTTCCAACCCCAAATGAGTTATTAACTGTAGTAATAGCAGTTTTTAAATAAAAAATAAAAATAAAAACACAAACACACACATAAATACATACAAAAGTACTTTATGGATAATCTTCCAATTCTCAATCTGGAGTTCCATAATCTAGAAACTAGATTAGTGGGTAAGGAAATTTGTTACCTATAAAAGATACTATAAAATATAGTATTTATAAAAGGTACTATTTATATTTGAAAACTTCTATTCAAAATCATCAGAGTGTAATCCTTTTGACTATAGAGCTCGAACGTAAGAAAAACGTGTACTAAGAACAAGTAGAAAGAATTACGGCAATTAGAAACTGATGAGCAAATGCTAAATCTCAGGCTATAATGTTTCTAACTAAATACCAATTCAGTTCCGCTGTGGGCATGCCATTAGCACTATTACTGTAATTTCCATTTCAGCTCTACCTTTCCTAACACCAGCTTATTCCCTCCACACTGCATTGCAATAAACATAGGTTTGACTGTACTTCTTCACACAGCTTTCAGTCACCGTGCACAATGAACTTCCAGGGTACATTATTATGGTCAAATAAAACAACTGGATGGAGTTCCAAATCCATGATTATTTTATTACTGCTATTTAGACATTTGCAAGCCAAGATCACAGGGAGGGTAATCTAATCATGTATTTAAAGTTGCTGCTGGAGGGCTACTATTGAAGAAAAGGTTGGACATTTCCTTAGATAGAATTAGCAGCAAACTGCAATTTCCTAAGCACTGTTTGCTTTGCCCTTGGTATTACATTGCTATTTAGTTATGAGACAGTACACACAGACCAACCTTATTAATTGTCCTTTAACAAAATATTCTTTCTCAAAATATTTCGTTTAACTATAAACTATTCTTACTGGTCATTTCCGTGTGAAAAACTGTTTCCCTTCATTTCAGTTTCACAGCCTTTCATATTAATTCAGCATATGTGTATTGGATATTTACATTCCACTTATAATATTAAGAGAACTAAGCGAACCAAACTTTCAATGGATAATCCAAACAAGAAATATTGATTAAGTAGTTTCATTTGGCTTGGCAATTCTTTTTTCTTGTACATAAAATTGGCACTTTGAAACCTGAGTTTAAATGGAATTACTTTATAGCTACATTCAATGTTCTGAATGACTATCTCAACAAGACCCCAAATCTATGTAATACAATGATCTAATATCTCAGGCATTTTTCATGTTAACTGTAAATCATTTTAATTAAATCTTATAAGCATAGGAGTTTTCAAGGCTGTTAAATAAGCTGCTCACTTGAAGTATTAAAGTCCAGACTCTGTCATATTTTTGATACAGTGTTAAGCCCGCATTGGCCTCAATCTGATGAAGTGACAGCATTCTTCCCTGGTAAAGTGAAAGCAAGTTTATTTATTAGCTTAATTTCTGCTGATGCAACCATTGTATGTATAACAGGAGTACTTCAGTCAAAGAACAGAAATATGAAGTACATATTGAGATGAGTAGAATCCGAGGATCTTGTATAAATTAAGGGTTACTGGATTCCTACTTACAAAAAAGCAATCTCTTTTTACTCTTTGTGAAAATGTTAATGCCTTGTGCAAGCAAAGTCCTGATATTATGATGTTGCTATATATTCTTGTCTAACAGTGATTTTTCTCAATATATTACCATCAATTTAAAACTATTGATGTGTTCAAATATGTGAATATTTTATTGTGACCTAAAATGTCCATCTTAATTCATTTACAAATTTCAAAAAGATTGATAATATCCAAAATGCCCATTAATAGAAGAATGGGGAAATAAATTATGGTATCTAATGGAATAATATAGAAAATAGAAAATAAATTATAATTATACAACAACATAGATTAATCTCATAAATATAATTTTGAACAACAACAACAAAAAAAAAGCCAGGTAACTTTTATGATTCTCTTTATATAAAAATCAGAGGTAAATATACCTAATCTATAATGTCACAGGTCAGGATAGTCCATGTCCTTGAAAGGCGAGTAATGCTGTGAGGGGCACAAGAGAGTCTTTGGAGGTACCTGAACTGTTTTTTTATCTTGATCTGGGTGCTGGTTATTTGTTCACTTGTGAAGTTCATCACATATTATTTATGCCTCTTTATTGATATATACTTCAGTAAAAATGTGCTAAATATTTTTTTCAATAAAATGCATCACTTAATTGTTCTCTTAAACAAGAAACACCAACTTCCTCAGTATATTAAAAATCTGTTAAAGTATAGAATATGGTTAAATTACATAAATTTTAATAAGCTCCTTTAATAAGCTCATCTGAATAATGCCAGTGTTTCAGAATAGTGACTATATAAATAAGAAGATTTATTTTTAACCAAACTTGGTCCCTAGTGGAATCTCTGTGTTGCCAAGATCTTGTGTAAAATTTCTGGTTAAACCAGAGAGGAAAGAGGGAAGGTAAGGCAATAATACAAACACTGAGGCCAGTTTTGGAATGTTAGGAGAAAGATAGCATTCTGCCCTATCCCTGGAAACTCACCTTATATGTATTAAAAAAAACTAGTGAGTTTAAATTAAAATGAATACTTTCCACTTAAGGTAAAATTATGATGTTGAATTGAGGTTCGTTTCTCCTCTTCTATGGACACAACCAGAAGTCTGCATCATCTATGTACCAAATAAATAATTGGCCAGTCACACTGACACATCTTCAAGTCTATAGAAGCATCAAATCAGATGAATGAAAAATGATGGGTCAAATCAATGAGCGCATTTAATAATTATAAAAGTAGGTTATTTTCTTCTTTAGAACATGTCGTGTTATTAAAAATGGTTAAAAATAACTGTCAGAATGGAAGGCTGATTCTTAATGAACAAAGAAATCAATTTAGAATAGAAGGAAATACATTTTCAAGAAGAGGAAAAAGCAGGCAGTAATATCCTGCTTTAAATGTGTTTTGTTTTTGAAGAACTGTGTATTCTCACATATTTACATTTGATTATGTGCTGAATCATTATTGCAATTCATTGGATATAAAATTCCAGTGAATTACGGGTATAAAATGGTCATTATCTTTTCATATAAGGAAAGAATGGACTAATATATTTACTTGGTTCATTTTTGAGGTATACATGGGTCATTAAATTTGTCTTACATAGTTATGAATTTTACATACTATGATATAAAGTTGTATTTGTATGAATACGAACAAAAATAACTACTATATGTATAGAGTTATACATATTTAAGAAAATTCAAATGTGACAATTTGTGCTAAAATATATACATCAAGTTGGACATGAGTATTTGTTACACACTCATAAAAGCTCTACACAGAAAATTATCAAATTGTTCTGCATGATGTATATAACTTTTTTTACAGATTTATTGAAACATTTTACATACCATAAAATTCTACATTTCAAGTTTAAAGTTTAGTGTTTTTTACTACATTCTCAGAGTTGTGCAAATATCACTACAATTTAATTTTAGAACATTTAAATCAAAAATTCCTGGGGTGGGAGTTCTTTCTGGCTCCTTATTTTGAGTAGGGCTCATTCCCAGACTCTTAAGTAAAAAGTCTTTCTTCCTGGCTGTTTTGAGAGGGAATTTACTTCATAACTCCATGGGCTGAGTTTATTTCTTCATGGCTCTTGCTTTTGAGTGAGAATTTATCACCTGATTCTGTGCGCTACGGGTCTTTTTTTTTTCTTCTGGGTCTCTGTCTCAAGTGGGGATTGCTCCCTGACATTTTGGGCTAGAATATTTTTTTTTTGTGGCTCTATGTGAGGGCTTTCTGTTCCTCTGTTTGATCCTGTTTCTCACATAACTTCTCAGTCAACTCAGATTCCCTTCTTGCATCTCTTGACTTTGTGTCCTGTCTACTCTGCCCATGTTCTTTTGTTGGCTTGAACTTACTAAGGATAATTTGGAATGTTGTTAGCCCCTCTGGAAAACATAAGATCTCCCCAAATGACCATCTCCAATACCTCTCCTTTCTCATTGCTTCTACTCTTCCTTCTTTTACCATCTTGGGTTTCATTCAGTTCTCTTGAATCCTTTGATGTGTCCTCCTCCAAAACCCTAGCTCTAACATCCTTCTAGATGTTTCCATTTTTATCCCTATCCTTCAGTTCCCTAAAGACACTTGAACTTTAAACTCTCTACTGTGTAATGAGCCCCTCAAGGATCTACCAAAAGCAACTACCTGAGACTGAAAAGGGAAATGCTAAGTGGAAACAGCCTGAACATGTTATCAACTCAGATAAGCTTTAGAGACATCTGGGTAGCTGCCAGTCTAAAATGTGATCCCCAGCCTCGGTAAGATTACATATCAGGGCAAAAGAAAATCTTGAAAGTTGTCTCCACAGATACGGATTTTTTTTTAAAAAAAGCTTTAGCTCTTATTCAACTTGTTTTATTTTTATCAGAAACACAATTTGGATAGAATATAAAGTGGAAATAAGTAAGTTTTGTATGACTGTGTTCCCTGACTTATGACTAAATTTTCTAATAAAATCTATAAGCTATCTGTTTATGTCTCTATGAATGTACCTATATGTGACATTTGTACATATACATATATATTCATATGTACATATATTTTTTCTTTCTGGATATTACCAAACTAACTTATAAAATCCCTTAAAGAAATTCTATTTAAATTGTCTTAAAAATAATTGAACACATATAAATTAAATACTCCTAAAATTCATAGAGCTGTAGACATCCAATGCTTTTCAAGTTTACATGATTTGAGTAACTATTTAGTAAATAAAATTAGTTTAATATTTTTGGTTTAATAAAAATAGCTGTATCTTCTGAGTTGTGAGCTTTAAGTATAATACAAGCATAAATACAAGCAGAAATAAATTCTATTTGGGTTCAGTAGTTAAGCAAATTAATATTGTATGTACTTGATCTGTGAGATTGTAAAAATTTAAATTTAACCCAAAAAAATTTATAATTACACATACAGGAGAAATGAGTTGCTTGATATCCAGTACTTCATATATATCAAACACAAGAGCAAAACAAAGAAGCTCGTGTATTTAACTTGTTAAAGTTTTTTATTTTTGCTTTTATTTTTTTCTACCATGCATATACTATGAAAATAGTTAACTGGAAAATAATTTGAGATTATGGCTGGCTCTGTTTGGTGATACAGTGTATCTGCCCAAAAACAGTTTTCAAAATATTTTTGTTAACTATCAACCTTAGTGTAATATTAAGTAATATATACTTATTAAAAATTTCTAATTAGGATACACTACTAAAATATAATCACACATTTAAGTTTATATAGTTCTGGAGTCTTGTTTTTATACAATATATAGAAGCTAATTATATTTAGATCTGTTAATGAACATGAGATATGTACTATGAGAAAGCAGCATATGAAATATGAGATAGTATATTCATAAAATTTGCAAGTCTGATCAAAGTAGATAATTGTCTACTTGATTTTCTCTGTAAAAGAGTGGTTGCGCCGGGCGCGGTGGCTCACGCCTGTAATCCCAGCACTTTGGGAGGCCGAGGCGGGTGGATCACAAGGTCAAGAGATCGAGACCATCCTGGTCAACATGGTGAAACCCCGTCTCTACTAAAAATACAAAAATTAGCTGGGCATGGTGGCACGTGCCTGTAGTCCCAGCTACTTGGGAGCCTGAGGCAGGAGAATTGCTTGAACCCAGGAGGCGGAGGTTGCGGTGAGCCGAGATCGCGCCATTGCACTCCAGCCTGGGTAACAA